>ML811152.1:39787-54422 GCA_009831015.1 Picea engelmannii | reverse complement strand
GGATTATTTAAATAATCAAGAGAAGTGACAAAATCAAGAAATGATAAACTAAGGTGACAAAATCAAGAAGGAATATTTAAATATTAAAGTATTGGAGAACTTTCTATTTATGGAAAGTGGTTAACCCTAAAATAAGGAAAATAGGTTAACTGACTTAAAAATGGGTTAAGTGACTTAAAGGATGAAAGTATAAATAAGATAGCAATGGTCTCTTGTAGATCATCATTTTGTGGATCAATGGAGAGCTTCTTGTGGGAATACATTTTGGAGTATTGATGGAGAGCTTCTTGTGAGAGCTTCTTGAGAATTTTTGGTGTGGAACACTTGAGGATATTGAAGATCTATAGGTTACTGAGGTAACCAAGGATATATAAGCTGAAATGATGAGGAAAGTGAAGAAAAGAAGGCCGAAATGCAAGGAAGGATAAATTCTTTTGATGGTGCTTTCTAAGGTATGTTATTTACAGGTCATCTCACCATTTGTGCTATAACTTTTTTTCTATAATGATTCAGATCCTTAAATTTCTATGCAAGTGAGAAAACATAGCCAAGTATCTGTGGTTAAAAATTCATCTTGTGTGTCATTGTAGTTTGGGAGTTACACTCCGTGGAAAATAGGGTTTGTGGCTAGTCCTGAAACTAATCAAAATCTGGTGTTTCGGGTAAAAACGTCATAACTTCTTCATAACATATCCAAATTTAGTGAGACCAATTATGTTGCCTAGATTAAAATTCGTAGTATGCTCTGTAATAGTTTTAGATCTATTCATCAAACATTTTGTGTGGGGCACGCTCTACAAGGTCGCTCTTTAGAATAAGCCAGAATTCAGCAAGGTATGTCATTTTTGCTATAACTCCTTTTCTTGGAGGAATTGCATAAAACACATTGAAGAACATTATGTATCAGTTTCAAATATTTATTCAATACAGGTACAAAGTTATGATTATTTCAAGTTAGGATTGTTGACTAATCCAAAACTAGTCATGGTTGAGACAAGTAGTTGATGAGTTGGCACATACATGAGGTGTATAGTTGATGATGTTGGTACATATTGATGAGTCATTGTTGATGAGTGGTTGACACATTATTGGTATATACTTGGTACATAGTTGGATGCACTTGTTTATGGTACAGGTTGATTACAGGTTGTTTGGCACAGGTTGGTGCATGGTTGATTCTCTTGTTTATGGTACAGATTGATATTTGTTGAGGATTGTTGCCTCATCTCAGTTGGTGATGAGAATGCAAGATGATTCTTGCATATAGAGTTGGTGCTCTTGTAGAGTTGTACTCTATTCAGTTGTTGTTGATAAACCCCAAGGATTGTAGTCTATAACAAAAAGAAAATTGTACATACATCTTGTGTTCTTTGTGTTCATTGTGGTGATGACTTGTTGATGATATATTGTTGATATATGTTGTTGATATGTGCTCACATCTAACTGGTTATAAATGACAACAATGGGTAATGAATAAATGTTGAATGCTATTTGATGAGTTTTTGTGCAAGAGGGAAGTTTTGGGAAAAAGAGCCCCACACTCATTCACCCCCCCTCTAAGTGTGGTAGGTGTGTCCAATAGTGCATTCATGTGCTGGGAGGGAAAGTGTGTGACAAGTGGAGGTAGGAAGTCACGACCGTTATGAAAATGGAAAAATGTCTTGAATGATGTTTCCTTAAAAAATTATCAAGATTTTCCTTACATTTTCAAATACATGAAAGGACTCAGCTAATCTTGTTTCTTTTGCTCGCTGGAGAGAGCTGTGCGGACTATCTCTTCGGCCACTTCACATTCTCTGGATTTTCTAACATTCCATTCTTCTGACAGTCGTTGTGCTTCACGCAGTTGTACAATCGCATCCTCCGCCTCCCAAATCTATATTTTTAACCATGTCACATTCCCTTCGTGACCTTGCATTGTTGATGCTTCTGTGATCTTTGTCGCCAGTTGTTGTCTCAGCTCTCTGTTTTCTTGGTATAGTTCGGTGATGGCTAGTTTTTCTTGTCTCAGCGGCTGAGTTGTCTCTTGATCATTTGAGCTCAAGGAATCCATCCTCCTTGTCCCGCTCCCTCTTTCTCGGTTAGTACCTTCCAAAGGATCTAGGCGGACGTGAACCATCAATAATTTTTCAGCGATTGATTGTGCGCGTGGTTCATTTGAGATTTGAGCTTCCACAACTTCCTTGTTTTTCCTTGGTCTACCTCTTCTTCGAGGTATCTGCTGCTGAGGAGACAAATATTTTGTTGTCCTTCCTTCTTGCATAGTTTCTTATTTTCCAAGTCTTGTGTGTTGTGATGTTGTCATTCCCGCAGGTGAAGGAGAAATCTCCCTCTCCTCTTTGGGGATGCCTGTTCTGAGTGGAAATGAATCCCAATCACTCTGGGGCTCAGGTCTAGTGATCCTTCCACTATGTGTACCCTTATTCATGTTATGAGGGGTCGTCATGGCGTGACCAGTATCTATCTTGCACGTAGTGTATCTGGCGGATGCCCAAAATGGAGAATTCAATCGACCTTGGCCTCTGAGAGAACTTACAAACAGAGATTGAATCTGAATTCTTGAATGTCCTGGGTGAAGAACCTCTCGGATTTATAACTAATCGGACGGAAGGAAGAATCGTGCCAAAGAGTGTTGAATTCATGGCGACTAGATGTTGCAAATCGAACCACAGATCTTTTATAACATATCCCTACGTGCAAGGTACAGGTGATAAGGTTTACAAGGCATATGTGATGCGAACGTCACGCTTTTTCATTCCTTTGGCCCTCATGATGAATTGCTAATAATCGCAACACTTGCCGAAATGACTTCCATTAACTGCTTGACTTGACCTGGGGCATGTAAAGACTAACTTTTGACAGGACCCGACTCTCTAGGAACAACATGCCCATATTATTTACATATGCTTCTTCCTAGATTGGATTTTTCTCATGGTGAAAATCTTCTTCCTAGCTCTTCACCATTGCCAAATATTATCACAGTTATCCATTGGGTACTCTTCCATGCAACAATAACTCGGACTTCCTCAAATATTAGAGCCCTCAAATAGGCTTACAAGGACCGTGCGAGTGCTTGAATTAAACTAACTAATTAAAACTAGATCAATAAGCGATCAATCGAACCATTGAAATATGGTCACATGAAAAAGAAACAACGCAACATACCAAATAGGCAGGTGATAGTATGGAAGTAGCTTCGTCTGCAAGAAAAATCGAGTGCCAATTCTGAAGAGGTGGGAGTGGAATAAATGAACAGAGAACAACACAACCACCAAACTGGGGCAAGCGCGTCTCCTGTCGACGAGCAGGGTTTACAACCTAAATCGGGCATGTCAAGTTTTATTTGTGTTTATATAAGAAGAATCGGGCATGGTCGTAATGGAAGGTTATATCAACGATATTGAAATTTATCATAAAATTTATATCGAGGTTATATCAACCATATTCCATCGAAAATTATCATAAAATTTTGTTGTATGAAATTTTAAAGTTTCAAAATTAATTTATCATAAAATTGTGTTTTATGAAATTGCAAAGTTTCAAAATTAATTAATCATAGTTTTATTTAGGTTTATATAAGAAGAATCTGAGTACTAACCAACATTTTTGCTCGTAATGGGAGGTTATATCTACGATGTTTGATGGAAATTTATCAAAAATTGTGTTTACTAAATTTTACATTTCAAAGTTTGTGTAAGTAGTTTTTTAGTCATAGTTTAAGGAAGTAGGTTTTCACACTTAATCATATTTTAGGTATATTTTAAGTAAGCAGGTTTTCACATTTAGTCATAATATTATGTTAGATAAATTTTTAGATAATCGTTGTCTATGAGGTTTTGAAATGTTGTAAGTTTTGAGTGGACACTCCACCTATCATTAGGGACACTTGAAGCTATCATGGCTGAAATGGGTGTTGAGGTTTGAATTTAAAGAGGTAAAATGGAAGTGATTGTTGAAAACAGGAATTAGGAAAAATTAGGCGTTGTTGAATTCCAATTCTCAATAGGTGGGAGTTGAAGACAATTGAAGAATTAGTAACGAGGAACAAAGGGTTATGTTCATCAAAACCAAGAAACAAAATAAGAGATTTGTTTGAGATGGTAATTAAAAATCCTAATTACGCAACGTTTACAATCTAAACCCTATTTAATGTAATGTTATATTTGGGTTCAAAAGAGTGTCTCCTCTTGACAAATTTCCAAGAGGTGGGAGTGAAAGTAATGAACAAACTATAGAGAACAACACAACCACCAAAATGGGGGAAGACAATCATAGAATTGGTAACGAGGAACAAAGGACTATGTTCATGAAAACTACGAAACAAAATAGGAGATTTGTTTGAGATGGTAATAAAAAATCCTAATATGCAACGTTTACAATCTAAACTCTATTTAATGTAATGTTATATTTGGGTTCGAAGCAAGCACCAATTCCCAAGAAGTGGGAGTGGAAGCAATGAAAAAACTATAGAGAACAACATAACCACCAAACTGGGGGAAGACAATCACAGAATTGGTAACGAGTAACAAAGGGCTATGTCCATCAAAACTGTGAAATGAAATAGGAGATTTGTTTGAGATGGTAATCAAAAATCCTAATTACGTAGAGTTTACAATCTAAACCCTATTTAATGCAATGTAAATGTTAATTGACGCCCCATTCGAAGCATGCACATCTCCTCTCGACGAATTTGGCATGTCAAGTTTTATTTGGTTTTATATAAGAATAGTCAGATGACTAACCAACATTTTTGCTCGTAAAGGGAGGTTATATCGATGATGATTGATGGGAATTTATTATAAAATTGTGTTTTATGAAATTTCAGAGTTTCTAATTTTGAGTGAGTAGATTTTCATAGTTAGTCATAATGTTATTTCAAAATTTGAGTATGTTAGTAAAATAGGACCGTGGAGCAATAAAATAAAACAAATGCAGAAACAAAACACAGAATATACACAATACAATAGAGACACAGATTTACGTGGTTCACCCAGTGTGGGCTACGTCCACCAGGGAAATTACCAAGTCCTTCCTTTATTATTATCCAGCATATGAAGGGATACAACCTACAACAAACCCATTGTAACTTCCTCTTCTTTCTCTCACAGTCTCCTATCCTAGAATAAAATATTCACCATCAACCATAGCCGCAATATATTTCCCTCATCAAAGAGGGTTTCCTTGTAGGGAAAAAAACCCTAACATAATCTCTATCGTTAGATCTGCGACCTTATAATGAACGATCCAAATTTACAATGAAATTACAATATACATTTACAAGGCATTTTTTCCTTCAGGGGCTTCTCCCTCGAACCCTCACTGGGGGCTCGCTTGCCCCTAGACCCCCCAGCCAGGGGGATAGCCCCCCCGAAACCCCACAGAGGGGGTACCCCCCTCTGCACTCCCCCGCGTGGAAGAGTGTACATACTTTTGGGGTGTAAATACTTCATGGGGTATAAAAACAACTGAAAGTAAAAGACCTCTGAATCAGGAAGATAATCAAGCTCCACAACCAACAGAGAAATTTCTAGATAAAATTTGTGTATGAAGGTTTGAATTTAAAGAGGTAAAATATAAGTGATCGTTAAAGACTAAACTCAAATATTAATAAAAATAGTAAATTGACTATTGAGATTAAATAAAAATAAAGAACAAAAATTAAAAATAATATAATATTAACAACTTTTCAAAATTATTAAGATAAATTAATAATAATATAATCAAAATTATTTTAAATATAAAAGAATTTCAAAGTCATTTGGGTTTTGAAGGTTGAAATTTTATGTGTGAGAATTTACAATTTTAATATATTTTGATGGTAAATCATTAAACATTGTTAGTAATAAATCTCAACAAAGATTTGATTGTTTCATTTTAATGAAGGTAATAAAAAATGGATAATATAAAGTGCTCAGGAAAAGGATAAATCATTCATTAATTATCCTATTTTTATAAAAAATAATTAAGTTTATAAACAATTTTACCAACAAATCCTTTTAAAAATAACTTGATAACAATAAATTCAATCCTAAAACATTATGTTATAAATGACTTGATGATAACAAGTTAAATTATGCAACATTATATAAACATAGTAAATTTAATTTAGGAGTAGCTTCCCACTCATTCACAAACCCCTTTACAATGTTTAAAGCAACCTTGTTCCACATCAACAAAGAGTTGACAAGGTTGACAAGTTAGCACCCATTATTTGTGGGTGTCTAAGACGGGTATGCACATCGTGGATCTATATAAGATCGATCACCTTCACATTGCAACCTAATGTCAGAGGGTTTCTTAAGGTGTGATGTGTCTTCCATCTAATTCTTTCCCCATCTATAGTGCAAAACTTTTGAGCCAACAGTTAAAGCATGGGATAGTTCAAGAATAACGATAGTTGAAGGTGGACTAAATAAACCCATTGACCCCATAAATAAATAAATAAACATGTTATAATTGAATAAACTTTTAATCATGGTTATCGGTTCGTTGAAATATTAATGGTGCATGGAAAAAAGGAGGGAGCATGAGGAAAATGGTAGCTCTTTGTCAACTGTATGATTCACAAAGAGGACAAGGAGGTGTGAGAGAAGAAGATGTAGAAGGGGGACATAGGAGAACTTCAGGAGCCCCTTGAAGGAGAACAATGAATCAAGAAGTGCTAGTATTTTTATTTTTTTGGTTTGGCTATTCTTGTTGAGACTCAAACCAGTGGGTAGTTTTAATATTTTGGCAAAAGCATTCAACATTGATTTTGAAATAGTGAAGAGGCATCGTGACTTGATTATAAATGTTTGATGGTTAATTAATAAATTGTTTAAGTTGGCTTGTCTTTCACATTGTGTGCTCGGCTTAATTGTGTGTGTGCTTCTATTTTAAATTGATGTGTGCTCTTAGAATTAAGTTGTATCCCTATAGGTCACATGGGCACATGCGATGTAATGTCCCCATCTACCTAATCTCTTTAAGAGAGAATTATGCTACCCTAATTGAGTTCCCGTGGGCTAGGGCAGAAAATAATCAAGGGAACATGAAGAATGACAAAAAATTCAAGTGGGGTTATTATCCCACATTCATAACAGAAGGAAAGAAAAGCTCAAGTTGGAAGTCTAAAATAAAAGGGGATAGGAGGAGTCTAGGATATTCTTGCATTCACTCATTTGGAAAATAGATTTTGGAGAGCTCTTGAGGAAAGAGCCTAGATTTTTGGAAACCCTTGTTCATCTACCAGTTTCGGTGTGGACACTATACACCCTAGTCAATTAAGGGAGATATCGTTGCAGATTTCTCATTGTGCTTCATCCAGAATGTGATTCCATCCTTTAGTAGCAAAGTTTGGAAGTGTGGAGGTTTATTTTTCCTGGGAGGCTGAGTTTCCTTCATTCTAGGCGCATTTGCATTTTGTTTTGGACACATCTATCTTGATTTGTGAGTGTTGTGTACAATTTCCAAAGGAAAGGGGTCACTCCTTTCAAGGAAAAATCAAAGGAAACGTGGGTTTGTTGAGTTACTCCAACCCGGGGACGATTTCCTTGAACCTAGGCAACATATTTGCAAGTTGGTTGACCTAAATTACTTGCTGGTTGATTTTCTTCAGAGGGGGATCCTACTTGAATTGTTGATTGTTGTCTTAAAGGCAAGGGAAGTTGTTGTCTCACATTCTCACCACTGCACCTATATACTTCATCTTGTGGAGAGTTCAAAACAACACGTTCATTATACAGACCTGTGGCTAAGTCAATAGTATTGTTGTTATGATTCTAAAATCATATTTGAAGGAGACCACTCTCAAATTTATACACTAGGTTCCTTATTTCCTTGTCATTTATGGTTGCTGAAGTTTCATTGTAATTTTTGTTGTTTTAATAATTAATTACAGTAGTCATTTTTGGGTAGCAGTCTCACTGAATATTGAGAATTTTAGGATGTAGGATTTATATATTATGGACTGATAATTGCATACTCACTGCTTACATCCATTATCTGAACTATCAAACAAGTAAAACACTTCAACGGTCTGTGGGGAAACCTTTAGCATTGAGTAGAGCCCAAAGAAAATGAAATATCAGTGATTGGAATATTACATGCACTACACTAGTTTGGTTATAAAGCAAGTTGTAATCCCTACATGTGAGTATGAATAGTTTTTCTAACAAAGAGAATATGTTGGGTAGAATTGTTGTGGAAAGAAAATAGTTCTAACATAAAGAAATCATTCGATAGGACTTTTCAAAGGAATATATTCACAAGAGTACAACAAGATGGTAGAGAAAAGAGGAGTAGGGATATTGGCAAATGAAATTACTTAGATGTTGAGGGCCATGTCAATGAGTATGGAGGCCATGGAAGAAACTCATAGAAGAGGTGTTGTAGTTGATATTTGTGATGTGTGTGGGACACTGAAGTTCCACAAGAAGAAGTCAAATAAGCCAAAGTGTTAGATGAAAGGGTTATATGAGTATTAACAAATTTGAGAGGTAGATCTAAGAGGGAAACCCCTACCTACTCAGAAAGTTTAAACCCATAAGAACTCGTTCACTAGATTTGGGACATGGAGAAGACCTTTGAATTTGAAAAAAATGAATATCCCACAAGAGTAAATATTTCATGCACTATGTTGAAATGGGATGCATACCTTTGGAACTAGAACAATGTGAAAATGGATAGGTAGAGGAAGAAAAAATTTAAAATTAGAGATTTAGACATGATGGTTTTCTGGAAAAAGGGTAATTTTGTGTTGATGGATTACTCTTTAATCATGTTCAGGTCACTGCAAAACCTAAGGCATAAGGAGATTAATGTGACATAATACATCGAATAATTATATTGGTTGTCTAGTAGATCTTGGAAAACTAATGAAGGTGATGATGTTGTTTCTAGGCACAAGAATGGCCTCTTGTATGTTATCCATTTTAAGGTGAGCATGGTGAGAATTTAGCCAGTGATAGAGGCATATTAGCTTTGATTGAAAGCTCAATAGAAGTTGTCAATAAGTTATAATAGAGATACCATGACAAAGGAACAAGAGGTAGAGGAAAAAACATGTTCAAAAGAGGACAAGGTAGTGAAAGAAAATGAGAATAGGAAAATAATACAAGTGATACAAATCTGAGACCTGGAAGAATCCCTTAAACGCCAAGGAAATCCTAAAGGAAGAGGAGGAAATTTTGGTGGAGAATGCTTCAAGTGTAGAGCACAAGGGCATGGAGCCTATGAATGTTTGGAAAATATGAACACTAACAAAAGGACAAAACATTGAGCCCATATATCTTAATGACCAGATTGTGCCAATAGATCAATGGGTGGAGATAACATTGATGAGGTTCAACAAGAGCATGGAGGGAAAATCATATTCTGGATAGTGTTGTTGAAGCTAGAGTGACAACTTTAAGAGGAAGTTCTAGAGAAATGGATGACAATTTTCAAGACTAAATTCAATATTGGAGGTAAGTGTTGTTCACTTATTGGAGATGGAGTTCACACAATAAATTTAGTGTCTATAAAGGTCATTCATAGGTTGAATTTCAAATGCACCCCATACCCAAATTCATATTGAGTCTCTTGGTTGCAAAGAGACATCATGCCATTGTTTCAAATTATTTTTTAGTAATTATCCATTCAGGAATTACCATGATCAAGTTCTTTGTGATGCTATGTGACTAGACATCTATCTCATTTTTTTGGGAAGGCCTTGGAAATTTAACAGGAAAGTTGTTCTTGATGGATTGAAGAACACCTCCATGTTGGAGAATTATGAAAACAAGTTTAGGTTGCTACCGATGAAAGAAGATAAATGGGACAACAACAATAACAACTATAACAATAGTGTTAGTAGAGTGATGATGTACACAATTAATGAATTTTTGAAGGAAGAGAAGTGGTAAATATATTTATTTTCCATTTTTCCCAGGAATATAAACTCTAATTTGAAGGAAAAGGACATACTTGTAGAAATTGTAGCTACATTGTGAACAAAGTTTAAGGATGTAATATTTGATGAGCTTCCAAGGGGATTCCCACCTATGGGAAGCTTTTCCTATCAACTTAACTTTATTAGAGGATCAATTTTACCAAATAAAGTGCCACATAGATTGACTCCAATGGAAAGTGAGGAGATCAATAGATAATTCCAAGAGTTATTGGACCAAGGAATAATAAAAAAGATATGGTTCCCATGTGAAATACCTATTGTATTAGCACTGAATAAAGGAGGTGAGTGGTGGATGTGCATTGATTCAAGGGTTATTAACCAAATCACCATTAGATATCAATTTCCATTGCCACAAATGGATGATTTGATGCAGTACTTGAGTGGGACAAAGCACTTCATAAAAATTGAATTGAAGGGTGGATATCATCAAATTCGAATTCATGAAGGAGATGAGTGGAAAACAACATTCAAGACAAAGGAAAAACTATATGAACGGTTGATCATGCCATTTGGGTTGATGAATGTGCCCAATACTTTCACAAAGCTAATGCATGAAGTGTTGAAACCTTACTTAGGAAAGTGTGTGGTTGTGTATGTAGATAATATATTGATTTTCAACAAAGCTAAATTTGAAGATGGCGTCATGCGTAATTTGAAGCATGTGTTGGAGTGGTTGAAGTAGAAGACTTTGCTCCTAAATTTAGAAGTGTTCTTTTATGAGAGAATAACTTGTGTACTTGGGATTTGTGATATCTCAAAATATATTGGAGATGGATCTTAAGAACATAAGAACCATTATGGAGTGGCCTATACCAAAATTCATATTCAAGTTAAGAAGCTTTCACAATTTGGTATATTTATACCAAATAATCATTCAAAGTTTTAGTGGGATATGTGTAACATTGACACAACATGCATGAAGAAAGGAGAGTTCCAATGTAATGTCATGATCCAAAGAGGCTTTGAATTATTGAAGAAGAAGGCAACTGATAAGCTAGTGTTGTCTTTGCCAAACTTTGGAAAAGTGTTCCAAGTGGATCGTGATGCTAACATAACAATGATTGGATCAATGCTTACCCAAGAGGATAAGCCAATCTCATTCTTTAATGAAAAGTGTAATGTCGTAGAAAATAAGTATTCAATGTATGATCAAGATTTTTACACCAAACGTTAGGCATTAAAGAAGTGGGGGAATTGCGTGTTGCCCAAGGAATTTTTCCTTTACACCAACCATCAAGTGTTCCAATAGATTAATAGCCAAGAAAATTTAAATTAGTGGCACATGAAATGGGTTGAGTTCGTGGAGATACTCATTTGAGTTGAAGCATAGATTGGGAAAGTCAAACAAATTTGATGATATTGTAAGAAGAAGGAAAGCATTTTTTACTACCATGACAAGGGAGATTGTCAGGTTGGAGGAGATGAATAATTTGTATCAGGTTGTTGTTAATTTTGTTGAAGAATAGAAAAATAACAAGAAGCCATGGAGTGAATATCATACTCCATTATTAGACTACTTCGTCCAAGAAGAATTTGTTTCTAAAAATAAACAATTTTCATGGTCCAAACACAATCATTGGTTGAAGAGAACTACCAATGGCTTGGAATTGCCAAAGACTTTTAGAAATGGATTGAAAGTTGTGAAATTAGCTAGCATGCAAAGGGGAAGAATTAGAATATTGCATAGAATAGGCCATTGCTAGTACTATAAACACCATGTGAAGATATCAACATGGACTTTGTGTTGGGATTATAAAGAACCCAATAAGGTTCTATATTGACATAGGAAAATGTCCCATTGTCAACATTGCAAGTTCACCTTAAAAAAGAGCCCAATTAGACCTTCCTACATTTGGTATGGTGAATCCTCCAAATTATGGACCAAATTGTAGATTTTAACCTTGTACAATAAAATATTGCAAACAAATTCTTAATAAAAATAAAAAAGGTACAATGACACACACACACACATACACATTGCACAGATATTTTACCCTGGAAACCCAAACCAGGAAAACCAAAAACCTGTTTAGAGTCACACCTCTAATCTTCTATTAATCATATATATTCATTGTTTACAAAAAAATATATATATGATACCACGACATACAAAACCCCTAATCCATTGAACCAAATTAGTCAACAACTTTAATTCCTTAACCGGAATTAGAAAAACATTGACGAAAACCTAGTAAAAACATATGCAAAAAATGCCAATTTTTTTTCTTGTGACCCCCTGCACACCTCGTGCAATGTAAACATTCTCCCACTTGTGATTTTCTTTTCATAGAGGGGGTTACAAGGTTACATAGTCAACAATCCAGGGTAGCAATGCCCATAGATCCTCTACACCAAGATAACTTCTCCGTGCTCATAAATTTTGTTAACGAATCTGCAATGTTCTTCAAAGTTTCTACCTTCCTCAACAACACCTTTTAATCAACCATATCTCTCACAAAGTGATACTGGACATAAATATGCTTTGTTTTTTAATGATAAGTTGGGTTCTTCACCAGGAAGATTGCACTCAAACTATCACAATCTATCCTTATAGCTTGTTGTACTGACCCAATACCTAAACACAATATTTGTAACCATAGTACTTCTTTTCTTGCATGAGTGGTTTCCATGTATTCAACTTCTATAGTTGATATTGCCACTATAGATTGTCTTTTTCTCATCCAACTGATTTCTCCTCCAAAGAGGTTAAACACATACCCACTTGTAGATCTTCTGCGATCCAGATCTCTAACCCAATCTGGATCAACAAACCCATGTATGTACAACACTCTTTCCAATATTGGTCTTCCTTGGTAGAACAATACGTAACTAGTAGTTCCACGCAATACCTAAAAACCCTTTTGACTGATGTTCAATATTCCTTCTCTAGTTTTGACATATACTTGCTCAAAACTCCCACTACATGTGCAATGTATGGTCTAGTATATACCATTGCATATATAAAACTTCGGACTACACTGGCATATGGAACATAGGATATGTCCTCTTCCTCTTCTTGTGTCTTTGGAAACTGATCCACAAATAAACTTACACCTATAAGAGTAGGAACCATAATCGATTTGCATTCCTGCATATTAAACCTATGCAATATTGTATCAACATATTTCCTCTTATTTAACTAGAGTTTCTTGTTTGTTCGATCTCTTTTAATTTCCATGCCCAAAATGAAATTCGCAGCACCAATATATTTCATGTCAAATTTAGAGGAAAACTGAGTTTTCACATCCTGGATAATCTCCTAGTCGCTTCCTATCAAAACCATATCATCCACATACAATACCAAATAAATAACATGATCATCGATTAATTTGAAATACACATCGTGATCCACTTTTCTCCTTTTGAGGCCAAGTTTGAACATATAAGTATCAAATTTTCGATACCACGTCCTTGGTTATTGCTTTAACCCATACATGGATTTTTTTTAGCTTGCATACTAGATCTTTATTTCCCTTCACAACAAAGCCTTTTGGTTGCTTCATGTAGATTTCTTCTTTTAGATCCCCATGTAGGAATGTTGTCTTCACATCCATTTGTTCTACTTCAAAATCAAAAGAAAAAGAGATAGGTAAAATAAATCTAATTGAAGTTAACTTGGAAACAATAGAAAAAAAATATCACCAAAGTCAATTCCCTCTACACGGGAATAATCTTTTGCTACTAACCGAGCTTTGAATTTATCCACTTTTCATTTTGCAATCAAATTCTTCTTAAATATCCATTTGCTACCAATGGGTTTTCTTCCAGTTGGAAACTCAACTAGATCCCAAGCCTCATTCTTTTCCAAGGCTTCCATTTCTTCAACCATGGCATTGTCCCATAGTTTTCCATCCTCTAAATCCATTGCCTCCCTAACAGTTCTAGGAACATCTTCAATAATAAACAAATAAAAATTTGAACAAAAATCAGGTGGAGTATACCTTTCTGGTTTCCTTCTTTCCCAAACTAATCTCCTCAATACTGGAGTATGAGGATATTCTTCTTTTGATTATTTTTCTTCTATAGAGTCTAATTCATTATCCTTCAACTCAAAATCTATTTTCTCTGGTTCTTCCTTCCTTGGTAGGACTTCCTATTTGACCACATCTTTCATTTATCTAAATACCACATCTCGAAAATACACTACCTTCTTAGTTTCTTGGTTCCAAAGCTTATAACCTTTCATACCATCTTTATACCCAATAAAGGTACACTTTTAAACCCTTTTATCTAGCTTACTCCTATTTTCCTTTGGAATGTGAACATACGCATCACATGAAAATACCCCAATATGTTTTAGATAGGGTTTCTTACCAGTCCATACCTCATATGGAGTCTTGTCATCCAACATTGATGAGGGTGATTGATTGACCAGGTAACATGTAGTACCCACTGCCTTTGCCGAAAATTCATGTCCTAACCTGATACCACTGAGCATGCATCTTGTTTTTTCCATCAACGTATTTTTCATCCTTTCTAAAAATCCATTTTTCTAAGGTGTATATGGATTAGCCTTCTACCTTGCTATACTACACTTATGTTGATGGGAAAAATTGACCATCCATCAACTAGGAGAACGAGTCCGGTCTAGGGTTATCTAAGTAACCCAAGCCATTTGGTATAACTTGTTCTGATGGGTTTAATGGCTCTGTTAGCCAATCTAAAAATCCTAAAAGAAACAAAGAAAGAAACAACTATCTAATT
>ML811152.1:27787-39658 GCA_009831015.1 Picea engelmannii | reverse complement strand
TATATATATATATATATATATATATATCTAATGTAACTATTGTAGATATATTTAAGCAAAAGATATACAAATCTTACTTATGTACATGATTTACAAACTGCAATTTTTAATCGAAACTTACAAAAACCAATGTGAAAAATGATTGCTTCTAGGAAGCAGATAAAGAAAGCACATAAAAATATTTTTTGTTTTTCCTTTATAAATATGAACTAATATGGAATTAAATAAACTAAGAAATGCAAACGTGCAGGTAGTTGAAAGATGAAATATACGTTCTAGTTTCACTAATATGTAAATGACATAAAAATATAGAGGAGCTAACCTGTTAGTGAGTTAGTGAGGTGTATCCAAGCATCTGCATGAGTGGAGAACATCCAACTACCCTGTCCAAGAGAGAAATCTGCAAGGAGCCTCGTGATTGTTCTAAATAAATTTAAAACCTGTATTAGCAGTTTAGGTTTCAATGATAGAAGAGGGAACACAAACATAAACCTATGATCTCATAATTACACATGATTACAATAAGATAAATCTGAAAGTAATCTATGCATTTCATTATCCGATTAAAGCTCAAAGATTTATCCTATCAATTTAATTGAAGATATGATCACAACATTTATATTTTGAGAAGCAAATTATAGATGGTATTTATAAAATAACATCTTTCTCATCACAAATCATTTAATCTAAAGATAGCATACCTATACATGTGGCCGGATTAACAAAACATAAATGACAACATTATAAACAAAAGGATAAAGACAAGATGCATAAATGTTGTTTCATTAAGTTCTGGAATCACTCGTCCATCTCTTGCTCTCAGCCTTGATGATTTCCATTCCAAAATACAGAGTATTTAAAGAGTTCATATAAGCTAAACATCCTATCTTCTAAGATAGGATCAGATCTCAAAAGGATCTAAAAGTTACAAAGATAGAGGGTCTAAAAACCACTCAATATCAAAACTATATCTTCAAAATTATGAAAGTTTTTTTTTTATTTACAAAATAAGCCAAAAGATATGGCTAATTAACTAATTCCAACATGCTCCATCTTATGAGATCACCATAAGATACATCCTATCCTGAAAGAAAAATGAAATGAGCAAATTAGATTTTTATTTAACTAACATTTTCCAAATTTTATATGAGAAATGACTTGGCTACATAATCTCACGATTTTGTAGCCAGTGTTATTATTAGCAACATAAATCTAAATCAATCTATATTAATTAGAAAAATAACAATAAAAAAATAACTAAGATAAAAAACAATCTTACCATTCAACTGATAACAAAAAATCGAATTACAATATCTCAGAGTTGATCACAACCTTGACACTGTCAGCGTTTTTAATTATGATATTGCCTATCCTTTTCAAACGTTTTCCTTGTCTTTGTGCATCGATCTTGAGCCCGCAGTTTTCATTTGTCAATGAGTCATTTTGAGTCGTAAGAGCCTTGATATTTGCTTGAAGCATGGGGATGTCTGTGTAATACTGACCTATCCAATGTAAACAAACTTCACAATTTACAGAAGGGGCAATCGGTTGAGGAAACGTGTGACTGTGTGTTAAAACAATACCAATGTCCATTGTTGGCCTTTGACCGAGTTTAATTCCTGTAAATTCCTTGTTGTCTTTCAGGCATACTAGGAGGTTATTCACATAATCGAATGTTTGACTGGGATCCACTTTAGAAAAATTTGGATCTTCCTCTGCTAGGAACTTTTCATTCTCGGAGTCATAGTTCTCATGGACCTCGATTGATTAGATCCAGCTCACATGAGATTTTGATCTATTGCGTAGGCTCCTAAAAATAAGTCTCCCAACCCTCTTGTTATGAAACCCTAGCATGGCTTGATTTTTCTTTGACTATTTGAAAGGGTTTCCACTAGTGGATTTTATGTTAAGATTAGGGAAACCAAATTGTTCATGCTTAGGAATTTTAATAAGCTTGTATCTGACATCCTGTTGCTCACATACAGACTGATCAGGCATAGCCCTTTCACAAGGGTTTTCACACAAGAAATTTGGCATGTCACTGGAGGGAATAAGGGGCTTCTCTATCATCATCTTATCCATTACAAGAGTTTCTAGAGGTTTTACTATAATGAAACCATTACGGGATACGAAATTGTCCCAATATTCAACGAGCATTTTCAAATGATGAACTAACAGTAACTTAATCAAACCATGGTGAAATAAGCTAGAATCCAAGTTCTATCTTTTATATCTCTTTGCCATTTTATACAAACTTTTGAGCAGGTCAAATGGCATGTTTAAATGAAATCTAATAAAATGCATGAGCAATTGTATGTGGTAAATGAACACCAAGCCAAAACGGCCTTCACAGGTGACAAATTGTCTTAAAACTGCCAACAAACCATGCCATCTAACCTTGAGTAAGGAGATCAAAATACCTTTTTCACAGCATTGAATTTCTCAAGAGGTGATGAATAGACTCCATGGTACCTCTTTCAACATTGATTTTTTAAACCATTTTTTACCACTGAGGGGGAGTCTCGTTTCTTCACTCATAAATTTTTTGGTGATCTCCAACTGGATATCACCCACCTTGGCTCTGTATTCATCAAATGTGAGGGAGAAATATTTGGCCACTTGCGATTTATAACCCTAGAATTTCTTGATAAACACATCCCAGCCTAGACTCTTCAGATCCTCACTCAAGTCATCATACAACAACAAAGTTTGGGAGCCATTTGGATCAATTTCGATGATAGGGGCCATAAGGGTTTGAACAGACAGTCACGAAGGTGACCAAAACTTGTTGTGGGCTTAAGAGGTAGCAGCAATAGGGGAATGTCTGAGCCAAAAATGGAGTAAAACTAGCAGTCACCCCAGCACGACCATAATGTGAGCATAAGGGGTTTCAAGCCATGAAAATTAGTCGTTTCAGGTAATGAATGCTTTGAGTATATAACATAACTCAAGACCCTATATCATAATGAGGGATCTGTCGATTCAAATTGACAATTGAAATGAAGTACAAGGTATGTTCCAGGTGTGTTTAATTTTCATGAAATGTAATGGGTGAAGTCGATTTGCAAAGGTTAGGAGAAGATATGTTTTACAAGCCAAAAGCATATCAAAAATTTAAAACCAAAGTCAATTTACCAAGAATTTTAAATGAAACAATCCTATAGTCCATTTGCCAATCGCTTCTTGGTATACAAAGCATCCAAGATATAACTTTGAATCCAAGAACAAATCAAAATATGTGTTTCATTGATATATGATAAGCTCAAAGAAAAACAGCATTCATTAAAAGAGGCTTAAACACAGTGGCCCTTTTAGGACCAAGCCTTAGATTAAATTGCAAAATGATTTAAAGTTTTAATGCTTCATTCATTCTTTCAGTCATGAATGAAATTTATGGCCAATCCTGGGATGTTCAAAACACCAGGGTGTGTTCTAATCCTTCCATCAATGATAATCAAATTGACTTTTCTGTGTCCTATGATTTTGGTTTTTGAGTCATCACCTAGGAAAACATCACCTCCATCATACCTTTCGTATTTGCAAAACCACTCCTTGTGAGGAGTCATATAAGAGGATGCACCTGAGTCAACTAACCATGCCTCATGATCTGCACATGTGCTTGAAGAAGCCAAGTACACATCCCCTCCTTCATCTGCAAATATTTTTTCTTCTGTAGAAGGATCATCATCAAATCCCTTCCCTCTCTCAACACTTTTGGATCTACATTTCTTCATGTAGTGCCCTTATTTTCCACATCTCTATCATACCTTTACATATTTTTTGGGATATTTATATTTTTCCTTAGATTTAGATCTCCCACTTGAGGACTTAGATCTATTTATTTCATCGAAGCGTCATCTTGCAAATAAAGCATCGGTGCTTTGTCCTTCCATGTTCTTCTACCTCATCTCTTCAAACAACAAGGATGAGACCACATCATTGAAACTTAAAGTGGTTTTATTACTACGTATGGCCAAAAACAAATATCCCACAAGTTTGGTAAAGAGAACAATAAACTAATAAACTTATCTTCATCATAAATCTTAATATCAATAGATAATAGTTGACTTACCACATCAATGTTGAAGGAATTTAGATGCTCTGTCACCAAGTCTCCATCTTTCATCCTCAGGTTACTTATATTCTTTTGCAGGAACATTTTGTTTACCATTGATTTTGACTAATACAAATCCCCTAACTTATCCCATAATTCCTTGTCGGTACCTTCCCCTGAAACATTCAATAATACTAAATCTAAGAGACACAACTAGATTGTGTTATTTTTCTTTCAATCCAACATTACCCAATGACTTCTATTAACGTTATTGAAGGTGCAGTACCTAGATCCACAACGATCCGCTAGTCTTTCTCTACCAATGAATTTTCCATCTTATACCAACAATGTGTTTAGACCTATACCTCTAATATTATATTAATTGTTTACTATATAATATATATATATGATCCCATGACATCCAAAACCCCTAATCCATTCACCTGGATTAGTCAACAAGCATAATTCCTTAACTGGAATTAGAAAACCATTGATGAAAACCATGTGCCAAAAAATTGCTAAAAATGGATGTAAAAAATGCCCCAAAAAATTCAGTGGTGCTACCCCTGAACCCCCTTGCAAAGGGGCTCTCACCCCTCTATGACCCCCTCACACACCCAGTGCAACGTGGACACTCGGTCTAGTCATGCAAATAATATAACATATACCCAACACAACTACCATTGTTGGTTTTATAAATATAAATCTAGGATGTAGAATGCTAATTCAAGATGGAAGTGTCTAGACTAATCTAACAAAACAAGAAAAACATGGAACTAGTAGAAGTGAATGCAAACAATAACCAAGAATAAGGTCATAGATTCAATATTGCATAAAATTTAAATCGCTAATGGTAAGATAAGGAGAGCCTACAATCAATATTGCAAGTGACAAAGTGCATAACTATTTTTTCAAAATGAAAGCAATAGAAATCAAGAACAAATAGCAAACGTAAGAGGAGTCTAAAAAAACAATTATCCATTCCCACAAACTTCTAGAGTGCCATGAACAATAAGAAAAGTCTATGTCACAAAAACACTAGAAATCTCATGCAAAATTGGGTCAACAATGCCTTCTCAATTAATAGGAAGAAATATTACAATGTCAAGAAAAAAGATAATATTTTTTTGGCATAAAAGCCCTATTTGTGAAATAGGTCGGTGGCTCTTGGCCTTCAAACTCTTTTTTTCCTTTTGAATTACCCTTCTAGACTCTTCAACTTCCTTTCCCAATCTACCCTTTTCCTTGAAAGGACTTTATTTGAATTTAATAGTACATTATCTTTGATTTCCCACAAGGATTTCATTTCCCGAATTTGTCATTTTCCTCCTATGACTTTTCACATAACTTTTGGAGACAAATATTCACAATCATAATTTTTTTTCTCAAAAAAATGAATATTTATAATAAAAACTAATTTCCATCTTGTTAACCAGTGATAAGCACACATTTCTTTAACATTGCATTTGTTTTTGTACATATAAACTCTCTATTGTGATATCTATGCTTCAATTCTATTATTCTCATTCTCTTCCTTTCTAGCTTGGAAGCCTTTCAATCAATATGGTTTGGGTCCTATCCCCTACTCTCATTAGATTTATTCTTGTTAGTAATGCTTCATCTTCTCCTACTATCATTATATTTATTCTTTTTAGTAATGCTTCATCTTCTCGACTTCTATCTACAAAAAGACATTAATCAAGCTTCATATGAAAAAATATTCATTATGTCCTTTAGTGAAAATAACACTTTGACATGCATACATGCTTTACAAGATTGCAACATTACTATACCTAGTGATCATGAGTTCTAGATGTTATTACCGATCTTACACAAAAAACCAATTAATGTATAGTTAATATATGGTATTCATATCTAAGGTAATCAAATCACACATGGTAATCACATTCTCTAAGTACAATATGATTTGTGTTTAAGCAAGCGAAGAATGGAAAGACTTTGCAACAAGATTTATAAAATGAAACATCAAAATATGCCCAAAATCATGAATATGATTATTTCACCTACAATCCCAAAGACTTTGGATCTTCTTTAAAAAGTGATTAACCAATTCATTTTCACACATTCATACTCATGATCAATCCAAGTCAATATTAAATGAAAGCCAAACCCAAGTGCAAGGGCTCTATACTATGTGTTGAATATATGGGGAAGGAATAATAATATAAATCATATTGAGCACATTTCCATTGTGGTATGGGATATGAAATGGATAAAAATCATGTAGATCCTCTACCCCAAGGTTGTGCTCCTCTATTGATGGTATGAGACAATAGGTTATGTGTGGGTGATGAAACTATCATATAATCCACCTTGAAAATATCATTGAATCAATGGTAGAAATGAATCAATCCACCTTGAAACTATCAATCCACCACAATCAATTCCTCTTGACACAATTGTGTTGAGGACTTCTCATCCAATCAATCATTTAAAGGGTTTTGATTCGAAAAATGACCCTCATAAGAATATCGAGCTAATATTGAACATGTATAATTATTTTTGTGAAGGGATCGGGCCTAATTTGATGATCGAGTCCTTTTCAAACATAATGATCAAACTATTGACGTTTTTTTTATTAAGATGAAAAGTCAAATTGAGCCATTTTATGTAATCGGGTCTCCTCCCTACCTTTTATATATGATCATTTGAACTTTTTTTTAGATCTAGAGGAATAAGTAACTGACCGGGATTACCTAGGCGAGGCCTAGGTTCAAATATGGATAGTTTCCACTATAACCCCTAGGCTAGTGCCAATAGTTTGCAAGTCAACATCTAGAAGGAAACTTATGATCATTTGAACCATTAATAGAGACCCCTTTTTAAACTTAAAAAAAAGTTTACATTAAAAACTCATTTAACGCCAAACAATTACTTAACCTTAGAATAGGTTGGATCCCTTGATTTATTGACTTCACCAACCAATAAATTTCCCTTGGGTTCTTTGATTGAAGAACCCTTTCTTCATAATGTAGATGACATGCAAGGATTTTAATGAATTGTCACATGACCTCTTTCAAGCATAGCCTCATATCTTTCATAACTTGTGAAGTTCCAACTGCCTTATTTAATGACACATCATAAATGTGCATTCTCATACTTGTGGATCTCAAAATCATAATCTTTTATTGCATTGAGTTCATAATTCCAGAAATCCTTCAGGAACCCTTTTCTGAGGGCCAGGATATAATTTTGGTTTAACACCTTGTTAGCACAATTTTTTACCCTCCAATATGAGTTGAGACATGTGTTAAGACAATAGTAACAACTAGGCTAATTAAAGGAGAATGGCCCCAAATTGTCACTGACCAAACCCTTCTCTGTTTGGGATAGCGCTTGCTATCCTCTGGAGGGAGTCCCTAGGCACACTGAGGTTCCTTGTTGTTGTATTTAAGTGTGATTTTTGCATGTAAAACCTACAAAACAACAAGTTGTTTGTCTTGTATAGGGTGTAAAATCAGCCTAAAATGATGAGGAGAATTTATATTTAACGCTTGGAAGGAACCTACAGGGTCAGCACAATGATAATAGACTGGAAAAGAAGAGGGAAATTATTCAAAAGGTGAGAAATAACCACAATAAATAGTTCAGAAAATGACAAATCAGATCCCAAATTTGTTAAATTTGTCAGCATCGACAGTCATTCTCCAATGAGAGGCCATATGGGCCACCCTGAGGCTAGCCAAGGAAATTTGGATAATAAACTAGTTTTGTGAGGTATTGCCAAAAGCCAGGGGGAACGTACAACCTCTGTGAGTCAAACCAAAAGTCAAGACGAACAAGATGCTATGTGAGTCTACTGCAAAAGTCAAGGGGATCGTACAACCTATATGATCATAGACAGTCTAGTGCAAAAGTCAGGGGGAACGTAGAACCTCTGTAAGCATAGACAGACTAGTGAAAAATTCAGGGGGAACGTACAACCTCTCTAAGCCTATTCAAGCCTTGTGAGCCATGAGCAAAAGTCAAGGAATCTAGCAAAAGTTAGGTTGAATATAAAATTCCTATGAGCTAGAAACAAACGATATTCCTAATATTCCAAATGATATAAATGTATTGGTATAGAGTGTTGGCATGTGTAACATTATCCACCATGAAGAGAATTTCAAATTTCCTTGCAAAGAGTCGAGTTGTAACTGAAGTCTCAAGTCTAGTTCTATTTTAGAACTAAAGTGTAATTTTGAGTTGTAACTAAAGTCTCAAGTCTAGTTCTATTTTAGAACTAAAGTGTAATGTTGAGTGATAACTGAAGTCTTAAGTCTAGTTCTATTTTAGAACTAAAGTGTAATGCTGAGTTGTAACTAAAGTCTTAAGTCTAGTTCTATTTTCAAACTAAAGTGTAATGTTGAATTGCAACTGAAGTCTTAAGTCTAGTTCTATTTTCGAACTAAAGTGTAATGTTGAGTTGTAACTGTGGTCTCAAGTCTAGTTCTATTTTTGAACTAAAGTATACCAGTCTCAAGTCTAATTCTATTTTTGAATTAAAGTGTAATGTTTAGTTGTAACTGAAGTCTCAAGTCTAGTTCTATTTTCGAACTAGAGTATACGAGTCTCAAGTCTAGTTCTAAGTTCGAACTGAAGTATGACGCTGAGTTATGATTAAAGCATGCAAACAAGTTATTATTTTGAGCCTCTCCTCTTCTCCTCTTCAACCTATATAAGTAGAGGTTGACCCCTCTCTTCAACACAATTTGATATGTAGGTTAAGGTTGAAGCAATAGAGGCACATATCAATGATAAAGAGGCAGCATAGCAAAGAAGCATATCATTGTTGTATATCAGCAATAGAGGTTGCGTATCGGAGGCATATATCAACAACATATCATTGTTGTATATCAACAATAAAGGAAGCATATCAAAGGTGTATTTCAACAAGGTCTCTTAGGTCTTTGTCATGTCAGAATCATCTTGGAAATCTCTTTAAGAGAAGAACATTCATGGTGGATATTTGTAAGTGATCTTACATTATTAATTCAATAAAGGAATATTGTTTGTTGGGGTTTTTATCCCTGTACAGGGTTTCCCCAGGGTATATGTGTTGTTGATGTGCATGCTTACTTATATACATAGTTATTTATATTCAGTTATGAATTGGTATTTTTGAAGTGTATTAACTGGAATCAAAGTGTTGAAGAAAATATAAGATTTAATCTGCATAAGAAATCAAGATCATAATTTAACATGGTATCAGAGCTTACGATGTGTTAAACATGTTGAAGTGAAAAAAAAGGTACACACAGTTCCAAGCTAGCTTGATTAATTTTCCAGTGTGAGGTCCATGACATCTTCCATTTTAGTCAGGGCCAAGGATAGGCTTGAAGGTGCTACCAACTTTAATGTGTGGAAGCTTCAGATAACAAATATCTTGCAGGAGCATGATCTTGAGCAGTATGTGACCACGGCTGTGGAGGAACCCATGAATAATGCAGGAAGAGCGATCTTCAGGAAGATTCAAGCAAAGGCCAAGGGAATCATCTTTGACTTAGTCAAAGATAGTATAATGCCTGCAATGGCTTTGTTAAAGACTGCCAAGGACTATATGGATACCTTGGTTAATCTGTATGAGAAACATGCTCCAATTCAAAACATGACACTTAAGCACAAGCTTAAGTATTTGAAGATGGAGAAAGGTGAATCAATGGCATATTTCTCTTCCCGGATAGCCCATATCAGAGATCATCTTTTGGTCATAGGGGTGATAGTGGACGATGATGATTTAGTGCAGGCCATTTTTTACAGTCTTCCTTCTTCATGGGAGACCTTCTTATCCAGTGTATGTGGGAGAGAGATTCAACCCACATTTGAGAGGTTATGGTATAATTGCCTCCAGGAGGAGAGTCACACAGCTACCAGGAGCGAGCCAACGAAAGAAGAGCACTTAGATTTAGCATCAATATTCAAGGGAAAGAAGAAAGGCACTTTCCAGAAAGGCGCTCAGAGGAAGCCAAACACCAAAGGTACATTCAAAGGCAATAATATTGATAAATCTAAGATTAAATGCTTTAGTTGTAATAAGTTGGTTTATTTTTCTAAAGATTGTTGGTTTAGAAAGAAATATCCTATGAAAGGGAAACATCATGCCTGAACTGTTGAGGATGATGAATCCAAAAGAAATCAGAAAATTCCTTCTAATGAGAAGAAAAATAGAAAATAATATTACTTGGTTTCTGCCTTATCCAGTTTAGTTTTCACAGGGATGAAAATTTGGTTAGTAGACAATGGTGCATCAAAGCACATGAGAGGGTTCAAGGAGATCCTCTCAGATTTCGAGACAAAATATTTTTCAGAGCATGTTGAGCTTGGGGATGACAAATATTACAAGATATAGGGAGTAGGCTCTATCTCCTTCATATTGGAATTTGAGGCTAGACTTCATGTTGATGAAGTATTATATGTTCCAGGGCTCAAGAAGAATCTACTATCAATTGCAACCCTTGAGGACAAGGGATATTGGGTGATCTTCAAGGACAGGAAGGAACTACTATGGGATAAAGGTAGCCACTTAAGTACAACATAATCCATTGTAACTTGCAGTGGAGAATTGTACACCGTGTCAGGGCATTCAGTTCAAGCATTAGCTCATGATGCGACTAGTTCCAATGAGTTGTGGCATAGAAGACATGGACATATTCATTATGGAAAAAATCATTTCCTAGTAGTGACAACAGAGCTCAGGGCATCTTAGATCTGGTTCATTCTGATGTATATGGTCCCATGTCATCTCCCTCACTCAGTGGTTGTTTTATTATGTCATTTTTATTGATGATTACTCAAGAAAATGTTGGATATATTTCCTTAAAGCTAAAAGTGACACATTTGATAAATTGAAAGAGTATAAATCCTTTATTGAAAATCAGACAGGGACACACATCAGAATCCTTAGAAGAGACAATGGAGGAGAGTTTGAATCTCTCCAATTTGAGGATTTTTGCAAGTCAGTAGCAATCAAGAGATAGTTGATCGTGCCATATAACCCTCAGCAAAATGGAGTTGCTGAGAGGAGAAACAGAACAATTTGTGAGGTAGTGAAATAAATGATGTTTGACAAGGATCTGCCGAATTATTTATGGGTATAAGCTACCTCCACTGTCGTGTATATTCAGAACAGGTGTCCACATGCTATCTTGAAGGACAAGACTCCTGGGGAGGTATTCTCAGCTATCAAACTTGAAGTAGGGAATCTTAGGATATTTAGGTGTCCAGTGTATATTCATGTCCCTAAAGAGAAGAGGACAAAGATGGAACCCTCAAGAAAGAAAGAGGTTTTTGTGGGTTACAGTGAGAACTACAAGGCTTATAGGATTTATGTACCAGGTTAGAGGCAAATAGGGGTAAGTAGTGATGTGACTTTCCATGAGGAAGCTGCATTTAAGAAATTCAGAGAGGTTCGGAGGGAATCAAAAGCAGCTCAACCAGCTTCACTCTCTTCTGAAAATGAAGAGTCAGATGATCAAAGGGATGAACCTCGTGAAGGACCAAGTAATGAGCCCCTAGAACCTGCTAAAGTGTTAGAAATAACTCCTGAAGAACCTCCAACCAAAAGGAAGCCATGGTGGTTTAAATAAATAGTGGAGGAAGAAGAAAGGATAGCTTCTCCCAAAGGAACTTTCAGGGAAAGGAAGAGGCCTCATAGGTTTGGATTCTATGTTGCACTGATGAGTGTTAGGACCACATATTGTACCCTTTTTGCCCATACTGTTTGCTATTATTTTACCCTTCATCACCTACATTTTGACTTATACTATCATTCCACTTGATCATTCCAAGGTACATAACGTCCTTTCTCATTACTACAC
>ML811152.1:13666-27687 GCA_009831015.1 Picea engelmannii | reverse complement strand
TACTACAACACTAAGTGCTTTTGGAATTGAGCATATATAGTGCGCAGCTATCTTTGAAACAAAAGACTTCCCTGGGTTGATAATTTATGTTTCACTTGGTTGTTTGAAATTAATTAAGCAATTATAGTGACCAACAATGAGAAACATTAGTAATGCCAAACCTTCTTCATTTGAAGAAGCAGATAAATTAAAAGTATGGAAGGATGTCATGCTTGAGGAATACAGGTCTATTATAAAGAACAATGTTTAGGACATTGTGCCGAGGCCAAAAGACAATTCAATGGTTTCTTCCAAATGGATCTATAATATCAAGCATGTAGTTGATGGAAGTGTAGAAAAGTTCAAAGAAAGATTTGTAGCTAGAGGCTTCACTCATAATTAAGGAATCGACTACGAAGAGACTTTTTCCCCTGTAGCCAGGTATACCTCTATTCGAACTATTATTGCTTGAGCTTCCGTTCTTGGTTGGAAGATTCATAAGATGGATGTAAAAACAACATTCTTGAATGGAAATATTGAAGAAGAGGTCTTTGTGGAACATCCAGATGGTTTTTTACTGCATAACAAAGGCACTCATGTATGCAAGCTAAGGAATCCCTTGTATGGTCTTAAGCAAGCTCCCAGAGTTTGGTATGACAAGATTGATGGCTTTCTTAAAAGCCTAGGCATTCAGAAAAGTGATGTTGATGAAAATCTGTACTTCAAGGTAAGAGGTAACCAACCTGTTATACTAATCCTGTATGTTGATGATCTCTTTCTAACATGACATGAAGGGATAATATCCTAGTGTAAGAGGGAGCTAACCTCTGAATTCGAGATGAAAGACTTAGGCTTGATGCATTACTTCCTAGGATTGGAAGTGTGGAAAAGACAGGGCGAGATATTTCTGGCACAAGGAAAATACACAATGGATGTACTAAAGAGGTTTGGTATGATGGATTTCAAATCCATGTTTACTCTGATGGTTAACAACCTGAGGAAACTGCATGATTCTGATACAGGTTCAGATTTGGTGGATCCCACCATGGATAGGCAGTTGATTGGATTATTTATGTACATGATCCACACTAGGGCACATATATGCTATGCAGTGATTGCAATGATTCAGTTCATGACTGAATCGAGACAGAGACACTGGGTGGAAACAAAGCACATCTTGAGATATCTCAGAGGGACCATTACTTATGATCCGAGATATACATCCAGTGGTGCTTTATTTCTGCATGGGTATGCAGATGTTGACTGGGAAGGAAGCCCAGTGGATCAGAAGAGTACTTCCAGATACTGCTTCAGTTTAGGATCTGGTATGATCTCTTGGTCAAGGCGGAAGCAGGGATCCATTACACAGAGTACAAAATAGGTCGAGTACATTGCAGCAAGTGATGCTATCAAGGAAGCAGTATGGCTCAGAAAATTGGTTTCTAGGTTGTTTGGTGATAATATGGAGATGACGATGGTTCAATGTGATAATCAAAGTTGCATAAAATTGACATATTACCTTGTATTTCATGACAGGTCAAAACATATTGACATGAGGTACCACTACATCCGAGACTTGGTCCAGAGAAAAACTATAAAGTTACAGTACATAACCACGAGAGAGCAGGTAGTTGATATCCTAACCAAGCTTATGACCTCAAGATAGTTTGTGCAGCTGAGAGGCAAGCTTGGTGTGGCTGAGAATGACTCCCTCGTTGAGAGGGAGTGTTAAATTTGGCAACATCGACAATCATTCTCCAATGACAAGCCATATGGGCCACCCTGAGGCTAGCCAGGGATATTTGGAGAATCAACCAGTCTTGTGAGGTATTGACAAAAGCCATGGGGAATGTACAACCTCTGAGTCAAACCAATAGTCAGGATGAACAAGATTCTATGAGATTCTAATGAAAAATTCAGGGGGAACTGTTGGCACAAGGGTAGACCCAAGGTTCAACTCCAAGACTGCACTAACAAGCCCTAACTATTGGCCCTTTTGGCAACACCTGCGAAGCAGATGTACTCTCACCCAAAGCAATTTTGGGGGGGTTGCAGTATAGGGATGTCTACAACTAGGGGAATATCAAGTGGATCTAATACAAAACAATACAATATGCATAAATCACTTATCAACTTATATCTACTCCACACATCTATTAGATATACCACAACAATGCAGTAATAGTATATCAAGGAAAAAGAACACAACATCAATCACACACATAAGACAAATATACGTGGTTCACCCTCTCTCTAGGGCTATGCCCACAGAAATTTTTTGTAATATATATTAAGATGAAGAAAATAGTTCTTGTATATGCTCTTAGCTAGCATATCTTGTTTTTACTCCTTTATGTCTCTCCCTTTCCTACACACCCAGCTGCAGAACTTGACCTTCTCACCCAGCTAACGATCTCACAATACCAGAAGGCTCTCACTCTTAGCACTTCTCACTCACACAACAATAATCACTCACATTAACAATAGTATCAATAATAACAACATTAACAACAACCCAACCCAATTCCTCTTGACCTTTATTTATACATTATAATAGCTCACCGACAGCCTTAGGTCGAAACTTAGGTGTCAAAACCCTAGATACCAAAACCCTAGGTCAACTTGACCTACATTTTCAGGGCTTCACTAGCCTATCTTTCCTTCCTTCTCGCGTGGTGCTCCAAAGCATCCAATAGTGGATTTTTCCACTTACTGAGTTGTCCATGATCCTTCTTCCTTGCTCATATGTCATCCTCGATCTCCTCATCCAACGACTTTCTTCCTTTTACTTCACTCCGTATTTTCTTCTCTTTTGCTCACTTTGACCCAGTATCAGTCACTGTGTCTTCCGCACAGTTCACATTTTTCCTTTTCTTCCTTGATCTTCACTTGCTTCCATAACCAAGGGCCAACAGGCCCCCAA
The DNA here is from genome assembly GCA_009831015.1 of Picea engelmannii. Lineage (NCBI taxonomy): Eukaryota > Viridiplantae > Streptophyta > Pinopsida > Pinales > Pinaceae > Picea > Picea engelmannii. Next base: position 24,785 of record ML811152.1, on the reverse strand, counting down.
CACTCACCTGTGACTCATCTCGAGGTACCTCAGATTTGATCATTCTATTTTACTTCGACCTTAGACTGTGCAGTGCAACTCTTGCTTTTTGTTCTATGCCTCCTCTCCTTCCTTGTGAAAACTATATTTTCTATGTCTGGTGCCCAGTTTCAACTACACCTGGTACTTAGACCCTTTTCCTCATTCTTTTACTGAGAGTTGCAAGGTGGTTGGTTGTCATAGTACAACTTCAATTGGCTTCCATTCACCAAACCTTCCTTCCATTCCCATTCAAGTCTTCAGTTGTGCAGCTCCTCCTTATGTAACATAGGCTATCTCATATGGTCCTAGCCAATGCATTCTAAACTTCCTAGGATGCTTTAGGAACTTACTATCATATATCAGTACTATATTACCTTGCTTGAATCTCTTCTTCTTGATGTGCCTATCATGGTAGACCTTCTCTCTTTCCTTCTATACCTGTTAATGGAATCCCGCAATAAATCGGTCTTCTTCTAGTTCAACCAACTGTGCGAGCCTCTCCTGAATAGCACCAATGTGATCCATACCTATAAAGGCAACAATTCTTAGGCTTGGTACCAGATATTCCATTGGGACAACAACTTCAAGACCATACACCAACTTAAAAGTGGTATGCATTGTTAATTTCTTGCAGGTGGTTCTATAGGCCCATAGTATTGTTGGTACTCTTAAATCCTAGTCATCCATGTTAAAACTGCAGATCTTTGTCAGCATTGTCTCCAATATCTTGTTGAATGCTTCCACTATCCCATTTTCTTGTGGATGGTACAATGTGATCTTCTTATGGTAGACTACAAATTCCTTGGTCAGGGCTTCAACTATTTTATTTATGAAATGTGTGCCTTGATCACTCAAAAGGATTTTTGGGCATCCAAACCTGGTTATAATGTCATCAAATATTAAGTGCGCAGCTGTAGTTGCACTACAGTCCTTAATTGCTCTTGCTTTAGCCCATCGAGTCAAATAATTTGTCACAGTAATTATGTACCTTGCTCCTTTGTGCTTTCCTGTTGGGTTAATAGGTCCCACGAAGTAAATGGCCCATTTCTCAAATGCTTGTAGGGTCAGTTGCAGTGCTAATGGAATTTCATATCTTTTGTACAGTTTCCCAACTCTTTGGCATACATCACAGGCTTTGTAGTAGTCCTTAACATCTCTGTGTAAGGTAGGCCACCAAAGGCCAACTCTAAGAACCTTCTGCGCAATGGCTTTTCCTGCGTAGTTTCCTCCTACGATGCCTTCATGAGCTTCTGCAAGGATCAATGGTTGTTCTGCTTCCATAATGCACCTCCTTAACATCTCATTAGGTCCCATCTTGTATAGTTGTCTAGCTATAATTGAAAATTATGCAGCGCGCATTACCAGTTGTTTCTTCTAGGGAATTGTATAGTCACTAGGTGACACTCCTATCGACATGAACTGGACTATCTTTTCGAAGTGGTCATCAATATTTCTAATGGCTAGTAACTGTGCATTCGGTAGCATATCCTCCAAACTGGTGGGCTCTTCTCTATGTTCCAACCTCGACAAGTGGTCAGTACCTTTGTTCATTCTTCCTGGCTTAACCATGATCTCAAAATCATATTCCTGAAATAGAAAAATCCATCTTCATATTCTCCCCCCCAACATTGGCTTGTTGACTAGGTATTTTAGTGTGGAGTGATCAGTGAACATTTTAAAGTGGCCTCCCAACAAGTAGTGGAGGAACTTTTGCAGTGCGTACACCATGGCTAACCCTTCTCTCTTGATAGTGGTGTAGTTGATTTCTGTTGTTGATAGTTTCCTACTAGAAAAAGCTAACGTACGGTCGATGTCTCCTATTCTTGGTTGTGATAAAAAAACTCCTAATGCAATGGAAGATGCATCGGCATGCACGTGAAATTCCTTGCTCCAATCTAGAAAAAACAAAATGGGTGCAGTAACCATCCTCTGTTTCAGTGTGTCGAAGCTCTGTTGGCATTCTTCTATCCAATTAAACTGACATTATTTATTCAGAAGCTCCTCCATGGGCACTGTAATCTAGGTGTATCCCTTAATGAACTTCCTGTAATATCCAGTATGTCCCATTGCAATGCACAGTTTTTTGACTGAAGTAGGAGGTGGAAGATCAACGATAATGGCAATTTTAGATGGATCTACTAGCAATCCCTGCTTGCATACAATATGACCTAACAACACTCCAAATGGTGAGAAGAATATGCACTTCTTCAGGTTCAAAGAAATTTGACACTGGCTGCACTTGTCCAACATTAGCCTCAAGCATTCAATATGATTTTTCAACAAACTAAAAACAATCCAATCATCAAAATACGCTTCTAGAAATTTATGCAGAAACTCCTTGAACATTTTGACCACCACCCTAGAAAAGATGGTTGGGACATTCTTCAATCCAAATGGCATCACTATATACCTCAAAGATCCCCATTCTTTTGAAAATGTGGTCTTATGGTGATCTTCCTTGACAATTCGAATTTGATGGTATCCTGAAAATCCATCTGTAAACAAATATACCTCCTGGCCTCCCACATTATCTAACATTTCGTCAATGAATGGTGTAGGGAAGGGGTCATGCAAATAGACATCATTCAGTTTTCTGAGATCCACACATATCCTGATCTCTCCTGTCTTCTTGTCTTGTACTACCATAGGGATAATCCATTCTGACTCTTCGACAGTATCTATAATCCCTGCTTCCAGCATTCTGTCGAGCTCAATCTTCACTTTCTCCTTATATTTAGAGTTCAACCTATAGGGTATCTGTTTGACTAGTTTTGCATCTGGTTTCAAAGGGATCCTCATCTCTCCCATAGGCCCTTTGATGCCCTTCATATTAGTGAAATTGGTCGGAAACAAGTCCTAATATTCATGCAGAAGCTTTGTAATCTTGTCAATGGTAGAAGCATCCCAATAATCTATGACATTTGCAAGCTTTGGTGTCTCCTCTGTTCCAATATTGACTTTCTTAATCTTGATTGGTTTTCCAATAAATGGTAACTCAACTACTGGTCCTTCCACATCTCTCCGACCTTCTGTTTCTGCGATGTTCACCTTCCTCGGATCATCATCTTCATTGGCATTGATGTTGTAACAACTTTGCATTTTATGGAGAGGCACAGTCCATTCATCCTCTTCTTTCTCCATAGGGAGGCTATATGCCTCCTCAAATACTTTATGTCTTACAATCTATAATACTTGATCTACTGAAGGATATTGACTTTCAAATAAAAAGTTGGTTACAAAATTCTAACTCATACCTTCCCAATCTATAGTGATGAGGTGCAACTCTGCTTGAAGGTACCAGTTGATAGGTGTTGTGTCCATCATATTAATGAATTTGTGCACCCACTTTTCTTGAGGAATGTCACTCCAAGCCTCTTCGCACATCGTCCTTTGGGCAACTTCGACCTGTGTACCTTACTTCGAATCTTTCTGCTTGTGTTGAAAATCGTGTTGTCATCAAAGTACAACATTGTACGCAATTTGTAATATTACTTTTATGTGTCACTTACGATCTTGCTAGTGTTGATTTCAAAGCCTCCTTCATTGCCAAGAATATATGTTGTGTTGATACACTTGTTTCAAAATACGACAAGAAGGTTTCTAAAGGATTCAGGCCATCAAAGGTGGGTAGGTGACTTACTGTTGTACCAATACACTGGACTTCTCTGGTTAATCTAGCAGATATCCTTGTAGATACTTCATACATCTAGTTCTGCCAGTTTTCCAGTGCTTCTTCTGAACCTAATGAAAACGCGTTGTCACTTCTCCAGCTTGGGTTTCCATCAGCTCTAGGATTAATGTAATCATGTTGTCTGGTTGTTAGTTTGTAGATGTTTTCCATCTTGTATGTGTGGTCTTCTTCTCTGATGGGCTCTGTGTATCGTTGACCTTCATCTAGATCTAAAGGTGCAATGACCCTAAGGCCATCTCTTTCAAATGTCATATGTCTTTTCTTTAAATCAACCATAGTGGAGTTATTGAAGGCCCAATCAATTCCTAACAGTGCAGGGTAAGGACAACTGTCATCAAATATCTCAATTACCTCGAAGTTTGTAAACGTTGGGACTCTGTCGATGTCTACAGGGACATTATCTAATCATCCAAATAGGTTGACAGCTTGTTGATTAGCCATTCTAAGCCTGATAGGGGAATATATCAACTCCAATTTTCCCATCAATGCCCAAGTTTTCTTTGTCATGACATTGACCTCTGACCCTAAGTCGAGGACCACATAGTTGATATGATATTCGCCTATTTGAGAATTCAAGTGTAATTCCTTATTTTTCCTTCGCTTCTTAGCGATTTGGTGTACTGCCCTATTTAGTAATGCGTCTATATTTCCCAGCTCATACTTTCTAATTAGATTTTGTAGCTCTTGTACAATGCTTTCATCCTGAATCAACTTAATGAAAGTATATAAAAATTCCATGACTTGCTTACCTCTTTTCCTTCTTTTGGTGAAGCAAACTGATCAAATGACTAAGGCATTCCATATTCTCTCACTTATGTCTGTGCCTTTGATGAAGAGCCTTGGTCTGTCTTGAACTCTTTTCTTGCCTCCTCAAAAATTTGTCTTTCTTTATTTACATCAAATGTTTGGGTCTTCATTGTAGCTTTCCTGATTCCTGAGTCTTTTGTAGTCTTTAACAACGCCTCCTCGAGTAATAACAACGACTCTAGGATCGACTCTACGGGGTTTTGATTTGATTAAATGTATTTGCGGGTTCTCCTAAGGTCCCCATCTCTCATGAAGCTTAGCTAACAACACAAGACAATCTTCTATAACATGCTTGAAACAGTTGCAATAGTTTCATGTGGTACAAGGGTTCTGACAGTCCCTTGCCAAGTGTCCTAGTTGTGTGCAGTTAAAATAGATGATGTGTCCTCGACCTCAACCCATACTTCCTCCTCTTCCTCTTCCTAGGAATCCACCGTGAGTATTGAAGTTTCCTCTCCCAGGGGAGTTGTATTGCAGAGTGTTTCCTTCTTGTTGTACTTCGCCTTGGATTTTTTATATGTCTATTGATATTCCGTGCATGAGATCGTAATCCCTACAATCCCTATCATCATGCCCTAATGACTTACAGAACGTAAAATACAAATTTGTGGGTGTTTGAACATACTTTTGCATGTAATAATACTCACCAGGGTGATGTCTGTTTCTACATACCTTGCACTAGGGTAGGGTGTCCTGCTTTAAGGGGCTCGGAGCTCCAAAAGCTAAGTATTCATGGAATAAAGGGAAGTGTTCCTTGTTGTGGCCTTCTAATTTGCATCTAACACACCATATGTATTCTCTTTTGTCTTTTCCCTTGTCCTTCTTCATATCTTCAACCTATAAAGACAAACTAGTTAGCTGACTCAAGATTTGGCTCATACCTGAGCTAGATTCTCCCATAGGGGTTGATTCTAAATTCATGGCAATCTTCAACGCCTCAGCCTGCGAAGAAATCTTCTGTTTCATCAGAGGAACTCTAATGTGTGGTAAAAGGGAAGGAATGAACCATTCTTTGTTCTGTTCATCTAGGATCTGGAAAGTCAATCATCATATTAAGGTTTTGAATCTTTGATCAAACTTCCAAACAAGTTCATCTACCTTATGCTTGATCTCTTTCATCTCTGTAATACATTGGGACTCCGATTTAGGTTTCTTAAACTCTGCAATTAGTGTATTCTTGATCTCATTCAGTGGATTAGGTTTCACAACTCCTTGGACAAGCTTCATATACCATCTCAACGTGCAAACTCTTAGAGTAGTACTAAACTGGGTTCTTTTAACAGCTTTGCTGGTGACATTTTTAATATTCCATACGGCGTCACACAGGAACCAGTGTTGATCAGGATCTTCACATCCATCTCCCCTAAAGATAGGGAGCCTCATCTCATCTTCCATAGATCTTCCTGGGTTCCTGACTGAGTATGTGGTGGACTACTAGTGACAGTGCTTTGAATGCTCTGGTGGCTCTGAATATTCTGATTGCTTAATGTCATTGAATCAACAGGAGGGCTAATAGTACTTACTTCTATAATTTGCGTAGTTCCTGAAGTTTCTGGCTCTTCCCAACGAAGCTCTTCATATTTCCCTTCCTCTGTCCCAGCGGGTTCTGAATGCTCTTCGTTTGTCATATTTACCTCTTATCCACTGTAGAAACCCTCATCCTCGTAGTTTTTCTTGAACAAGTTCGTAAGATGATCTTCTCTGAACACTCTGCCACTACGTGTATGTCCAACTTTTGTGTCTCTGTCACTGTCTGAATTCTTGAACATTATCCTTTTTAGATCTGACTAGTTTACTATATCTTCAAGATGTTCTTTTCATGCAATAACATTTTGATCCTCAACTTCAGAAAATGTAAAAATTTCCCTCTGAGTCCCTTGAAGAAATATCTTTCATCTTGGCTATATGATTCTACCATGTCAACAACAAACTCAGTGATGTACCCTCCGATGGTGCTATCGAACCAATGATCTACTGCTTGTGACACAACGTTATCAACTCTCTTGACCTTCAAGATCAACGCCGACATCCAAACCACAGGAGGTCTAGTTCTAATCTCAAACTGGGTATCTGCTAACCTAGCTAACCACTCATATAGCTCTTGATGGATTCCCCAAAAGAAAATATCATGTATATCAGTAAAGATATGTCTTCCTAACCAATCCTCTGTACTCAGATTAGGGTTCTTGTTCTGGGCTTCAACAAAGTCCTTTTCTTGATCCTCTATCCACTTTTGAATCTCTGTCTTTGATGTAAACCACCTTGACATTCCCTCAAGAAGATTCCCATCCCATCAATGGAACCATTTGTTGGCACAGGGGCAGACCCAGGGTTCAGCTCCAAGAGCACACCAACAAGCCCTAACTACTAGCCCTTTCAAAAACACTTGCGAAGCAGATGCAATCTCACCTGAAGTAGCTATGGGGGGGGTTGAAGGATAGAGATGTCTACAACTAGAAGAATATCAAGTGGATCTAATACAAAACAATACAATATGCATAAATCACTTATCAACTTAGATCTACTCCACACATCTATCATATCTACCACAACAATGAAATAACAGTATATCAAGGCAAAAGAACATAGCATCAATCACACACACAAGACAAATATATGTGGTTCACCCTCTCTCTAGGGCTACATCCACATAACTGTGTTGTAAGATATATTAAGATGAAGCATACAATTCTTGTCTGCGCTTTTAGCTAGCAGATATTCTTTCTTCTCCTTTCTATCTCTCCCCTTCCTGCGCTTTTAGCTAGCAGATATTCCTTATTCTCCTTTCTATCTCTCCCCTTCCTGCGTACCCAGCTGTAGGACTTGACCTTTGCACCTAGCTGAAGATATTATAATACCTGAAGGTTCTCACTCTTATCACTTCTCTCTCACACAACAATAATCACTCGCATTAACAATAGTATCAACAATAACAACATTAACAACAACCCAACCCAAGTCCTCTTGACCTTTATTTATACATTACAATAACTCATCGATAGACTTAGGTCGAAACCTAGGTGTCAAAACCCTAGATACAAAAATCCTAGGTGTCTAAAACCCTAGGTCAAATTGACCCACGTTTTCAGGGCTTCTCCAACCTATCTTTCCTTCCTTCTCGCGCGGTTCTCCAAAGCATCCAACGGTGGATTTTTCCGCTTGTTGATTTGTCCACGATCCTTCTTCCTTGCTTATCTGTCATCCTCGATCTCCTCATCCAACGACTTGCTTCCTTTTACTTCACTCCGTCTTTTGTACTCTTTTGATCACTTCGACCCAGTATCAGTCACTATGTCTTCCGCGCAGTTCACATTTTTCCTTTTCTTCCTTGATCTTCTCTTGCTTCCATAACCAAGGGCCAACAAGAACGTACAATCTCTGTGAGAATAAATAGTCTAGTGAAAAATTAAGGGGGAACGTACAACCTCTTTATAAAATCTAAGTGTTGAAATGGACTTGTGTATGGGTAAGTGAATGGAAATGAAAATGAGACAACCCGCGAACCTGCAAACTAAAATATGGCTAAGTATAGTAACCCAGAAAGGGTAAAAAAGAAGGGATGAAGGAAATGGGAAGAAGGGGAGGTATAGAAGGGGGAAAAGAAAAGGAGTAAAGAAGTGGGAAAATAGAATGTGGAAGGGAAAAAAAGGGAAGCATGAAAAATTCTCAACATGACTGCACACCAAGCTAAGGGATTGATTGACGCAAGAAAGCACTATGTACTACTCTTCTTGACACAAAATTAGAAAGACATCGAATCGATGGGAGTGATGGCATCCTTGGAAGCATGTACAAAACAATAGAAGCACCAATTGGAAGATCTTTTGCTAACATATAGAAATGTTCTTCAATCCAAAATGTATGCCACCAAAGAGGAATGTGGAAAATAAGATACAACCACCGCAGTAGTATCCTTTACCATACGACTATAAAGGCAATCCATATTAGAGTAAATGAGGTGAAGTGGTTGTAGGAATTGTTGGAGCATACAATCATCACACCAAGTAACTCCCCATATGGTCTCCTTGTGATTTTAGTAGCAAAAGGAATGGAACTCAGATAATGTGTAGTGACTATAGTGCTCTCAAGTTCAAATTGTGTCAAAAAGGGTGTAGATGTTAAGATAAGGATATTTAATACTTGGAATGCACATTGCTATAATGAACACCAACGGAAGTAATCTCGTTTCTTAATTTTATATGAAGATGTGAAACTATAACCTCACTCTTGTTGTTTTAATCTAATGGGATTCCTTTTGGGGTGAGTTAATAAGTGGACAAACTTAACCTTTCCAAAGATTTCTTTTATTTTTTATTTCAGCACGACAAATCTCCATCTTGATTTACTCACTTTTCCAAAATTTCCAACAATTTGGGTCCTCTTAAAATAAGCCCAAACTCTAGAAGACAATTTTCATGGTCAAAGTTCTTATTGATCAAGGGGAACTATAACTTAACAAAATTCCTACCAAATTTAGGACAAATTTTAATTGAAAAGAGATTGAATTTGTCTACTAATTAACTTACTCCAGTCCTTTTAACCATATACTTAAAAAAACTAGACTAGATCCTTTTAGATCCATAAAAAATTTAAAGCCATGGTAAATGCATTCTAAATTTGTGTGGTGATAAGGCTATAGGACTTCTCTTTGACCTTTATAGAAAATGAAAATCATTTTGTAGGTAAAAAACTTGTTGAATTATAACTATACCCATGACATTTTTCCATTTTATGGAAAATTTGACATTGACATCGTAATAACAACATATGCAAGTACCCAAATATGTACATCTAAACTTATCACATTATAACATTTTGTTATCACAATACATAGTTTTCCCTTTGTATTCATCATGCCTTTGTATTTTCTCCCTTCAAATCTTTACGATTAACAATAACTGCATGTGAATTGAATGCCTGCCCCTCATTTCGCTGGAGGTTGAAATGAATTACATGAAGAATGTAATATATTCATCATGTCTTTGTATTTTCTACCTTCAAATTTAACAATAAAAAGATTAACAATAACTGCATGTGTATTGAACGCCTGCCCTTCATTTAGCTGGAGAAGAAACAACTATCAGAAATATTTTAATTGAAATGAATTACAAGAAGAATGTAATATATTCTTCCATTTATTTTCCAATTTGGCTGTCTACGTACAGGATTTGAAGGCAATCATCAGAAATAAATATTTATAGAGAGAGGAAACCTAAGAGAACTACAAAAACTTAACAACATTATTTGGAGTATATCTCAATGCCAACAGAAGTTTATCTCAACATTTATAGAGAGAGGAAACCTAAGAGAACTACAAAAACTTAACAACATTATTTGGAGTATATCTCAATGCCAAGAAACATTTAACAAAGTTTTTGAGTATATCTCAATGCCAACAGAAGTTAGTTAAAAGCTCATTCATTTTACTTGATAGAGGATATCTCATTCATTTTAGTTAAAAGCTCATTCATTTTTTAGTATATCTCAAAGCCAACAGAAGTTAGTTAAAAGCAACGACTAGACCATCAAAATATGGATTCAGTTTACTTGATAGAGGATCAGTGTAAATAATCCTTCAATATTCAACTAGATCAGGAAATTGATTAGCAGCAACAGAAAGCAAAATTCATGTTATGAGCTGTCAAGAACTCAAATTCAATTACTTGTTACTTGCCATAACTCAGACACAGAAGTTTTTAGAATTAACAAGAGCTAATTTCAGAAGTCGAAGGTTTACAATTAGAATAGAGCTGAAGACAACCTCCTTTGGTGTTGGAAAATTTGAAGCTCCTTTGGTGTAAACAAATTAATGGATAGTCAAATCAGAGTTGGCAAAGTGTACATTCAATACAATGGAGAGAGAAAGTCAGAACAGAAAAACCAGAACTGAATCTCAATGGCCTTCTCCCATCTGCAGGCAGTGTATGGAAACAGAAGACATTTCCTCTCTCTGTCTGGGGCAGTCTGTTTCATTTGACATCATTCAAATACTCTCAGATACATGCCATTTTATGTTGCTCAAGTGGCAACTTGAAAATAATCATGGATTGATTTCAGCCCTCAATCATGAAGATTTGAATCATCTTCTGGTACCTATCTTCCATGGCTGGAGAACAGAGTCACGATACTTCGATGGCAATGACAGGGATCGAGTTCTCTTTGAGGAGCGGACATGTGGAATCACCATTGGATCTTCATCAATCCCATTACCCACAACTTGATTTTCACTTTGCTTTATGCACGCAGGGTCACCCAGCCTGCAGATGTTATCAACCGTCAAGAGAGGCCGTGAATAGGCAGCACTCAGATTCTTCTGTGTACTCTCTTCTGGGTACTCTCTGGGTACTCTCTTCCGCAAGAATGGTACCCCTGTGGGAATGAAGATTGCCTTTCGAATCCCTTTTTCGTCTGTGAGACTATTCTCATGGAGACCAGCCACATCATTCTCCAGAAGCCAAACCGCAACATCAGCTAAAAGATGAAGCTCTGGAAATAGGGTTACAGAGTCAGATTTAACCTTCTGATTCTCAATTCCAAAGGGGCTCTCGCAGGTGTCAGAGACCAAGCTCTGATTCCTCTTGTGTTTCTTTCTAGCAGGCG
>ML811151.1:82964-109174 GCA_009831015.1 Picea engelmannii | reverse complement strand
CAGTACAGGTACAAAGTTATGATTATTTCAAGTTAGTGTTGTTGACTAATCCAAAACTAGTCATGGTTGAGACAAGCAGTTGATGAGTTGGCACATACATGAGGTGTATAGTTGATGATGTTGGTACATATTGATGAGTCATTATTTATGAGTTGTTGAAACATGATTGGTATATACTTGGTACATGGTTGGATGCACTTGTTTATGGTACAGGTTGATTACAGGTTGTTTGGCACGGGTTGGTGCATGGTTGATGCTCTTGTTTATGGTACAGATTGATATCTATTGAAGATTGTTGCCTCATCTCAGTTGGTGCTGAGAATGAAAGTTGAGTCTTGCATATAGATCTTGTGCTCTTATAGAGTTGTACTCTATTCAGTTGTTGCTAATAAACCCCAGGGATTGTAGTCAGTAATAAAAAGAAAATTGTACATACATCTTGTGTTCTTTGTGTTCATTGTGGTGATGACTTGTTGATGATATATTGCTGATATATGTTGCTGATATGTGCTCACATCTAACTGGTTATAAATGAAAACAATGGGTAATGAATAAATGTTGAATGCTAATTGATGATTTTTTGTGCAAGAGGGAAGTTTTGGGAAAAAGATCCCCACACTCATTCACCCCCCCTCTAAGTGTGGTAGGTGTGTCCAACAGACCACTAAACCATTCATTTGCAGAGTGTGACCTATAGCTTGTGCAAAGGAAAATCTGTTGCGCGACACAATCCACTGTGTGATCAAATCCACTACACGATGACATCCTATGTGCGACAACATCTTATGCATGACAACATCCCATGCACGATATCCCATTGCATGATGACATCCTCTGCGTGACAACATCCTATGTGTGACCACATCCATTGCGCGACGAAATCCACTGCGCGATGACATCCTATGCACGACAAGATCCTATGTGCGATGACATTCTCTGCACGACGACATCCTATCCATTGTACGATGAAATCTACTGCACAATGACATCCAGTGCGTGACAAAATCCACTGCGTGATGAAATCCATTGCGCGATGAAATCCACTACGTGACAAAATCATTTGCGCGGTGAAGCGCTCTGTGCAACGCGTAGAAAATTTTGCAGCGCGCATTTGCAAATGGAAATGGAAATAATAAATGAAAAGATTTCGTATTAAACTAACCCTTGGAGATGTTAGATGATGCCAGGCATAAAAACAATATGGGTGCTAACATGCATGACTTTGCAAATTGTTGACAAACCTCTAACCTTAGTTATGAAAATCATGGTGCTAACAACTTTGATCTTTTGGATGCTTTGAAGGGTAATTATTTTACATCTGGATTTTCCTTTTCAGTTCTCATTTCATATGCTATGAATATTCCATGTAGTTCATTCATTCTTATTGAGTTTAGATCTTATCTTTATTCTAGTGTTGATATCTTAGGGTCAAATCTCATAGGAAGAGATCTTAGTACCTTTTGAACAATTACAGATTCTTTGATTTCTTCTCCCAATCTCATGATTTCATTTACTGTTTCATCGACTCATAAGAAGTAAGATGCAATATTCTCATCTTCCTTCAACTTTAGTTGTTCGAACTGACCTCTGTAAGTTTGAATCTTTGCTTCTTTGAATTTTGAATCTCCTTCATAAATATTTCGAAGTTTGTCCCAAATATCTTTAGTAGATTTACAATGTGCAACTTTGTTGAATATTGTTGGCCCTCGACCAAGTTTTGAGGAATCATTGGTCATATTTGACCACTTTTGGGACTTCGACAGGATGGTCGAAGATGGAGCACCCAGGTGAAGCTGAGATCACGGGATCTCTCTTGTTTTTCGGGCTTGTGCACTGAGCAAAGGGTTTACTAGGGTTTGTGTAATGGGTTAGGGGATGTCGATCCATGGGTTTACCCATGATTAGGCCTTTTTGTAAATGTATAAATAAGTATCTAAGTGATGTAATAAGATAATTGTTGGCTATGTACACAATATGTTGTAAGTGTTAATGTTGTCTTAGTGCAAGAGGTTGTAAGATGATTTGTGCAGACAGACTATGTAAAGTAAGGCTCTGTGCTACTAAGGAGTTGACTATATGCCTTGAACTAGTTTTGGGAAGGAGGATTTGGTGCACTGCACACAGATCTCCTGTCCTCTATAGAGTCTGGCTCTGTGGATTTTTGCGCAGGAGTAGACGAATGTAAGAAGATTGAAGACTAATAAAGAGGAAGAAGAAGTTGGCGGACGTATCCCCACACTGGGTGAACCACGTATATCCTATGTCTTGATGTGCTTTGTGCGATGTTTTTTATGTGTTTATCTTCTTAGTGTTGTTTTAATAATGAATGATGAATGGATCTAATGATGCTGCTTAGAGTTGAATGGTATTAAAGATAAATGAATGTAGATTCAAGCTAATGCTATGTGCTAAGTGATTGGAAGTGCTTGATCTTTATTGTTACTGCGTTGATCTATAATAAGGTTCTAATCTGCGATGTGAATGAGACTCATGAACTAATGCATATGGTTGTCTAAGTGATTTTCTAAGTGTTGTAATCACATATATGTGTCCCAGCTTGGTTGTAGACACCTGAGTCCTGCAACCCCCCCTGCCTCTACCTCAAGTGAGACTTCATCTTCTTCACAAGTGTTGCCGAAAGGGTTGGTAGTTAGGGTTTTTTTGGTGTGATGTTGAAGCGTTGAACCCTGGTTCTACCCCTATGTCAACAAATGGTTCCGTTGTCAGGACCTGAAACTGTGATTGTTGGGAATTGAAGAAAAGAAAAATCTATGTGCGTAGATCTATTGTTGTATTGCGGAGTATTCTACGTGACTTGCAAAGCTCTATGCTAAGAAAGAAACCTGATCTGAAGAAAAGAGGTAAGATATGAAAGCTTTGTGCTCTGGTAAGGGTAAGATAAGTGGAAATTTTGGCTTCAAAATCATGAATCTAGGTATGTTTGATAGATTTTGTCCTAGTCTGAAAATTAGGGCACAGTTAGAAGAAAGAATTGATCTGAATAAATTTGATAGAAATAGAGAAACATATGTTATTTTTATACATAGAAAGAATTTTTGGACTAATAAGTGGATGCAGGAACCTAGAAAGAATTTTTGGACTAATAAGTGGATGCAAGAACCTAGAAAGAATTTTTGCAAATTGTAGGTCTAGCACTGTGATACCAGTGCACAGTACAGGAGAGGTTGGGGATCGCTTAAAAGAAGGAAAGGATTAACATTGTGTGATAATTGCAGAAGATCGGGACATCTTTTTAAGGAATGCCCTGGTACAGGTCCTATTTGTCTTTGTTGTAAAGCTATTGGTCATGAGGCTAAGAATTGTCCAATAATGATTGCTAAAGTTGAAAAGATGAACACGAGACAATAAAACTATGAATAAGGTAAAGAGACTAAGGATATGTTAAAGAATCATACAGAAAAAGAGTCAGAGACTATGTTAACACAGTTAAAAGAAGTAATGGATGATCACAGAAACATCAATTTACCAGAGATCCTGAAAGAAAAACAAGGCATAGTTACAAAAATAGAATACTTCGACATAGACTGTGTATTGGATGAATAAACACACATGAATATCATGCTAGAAAGAACTTGGGAAATTTTGGGAAATCTTGCTATGATACCTTCATTGGGAAGGATAGACTTGTTTAAAGGAAAGATGATAACCCTATGTGGAAGAGTTACTAATATACCTATGATTTCTCATGAAACATCGACTGAAGAAGAATTTAAAGTCATTAAATTTTTTGAGAACAACACCCCCTTTCCACTTTTGTTAGGAATGACTTGGATCGAGAAGGATCAGATCAAAAGGAAAGCAGAGGAAGAAGTTAAAGAAAATAAAAATAAATAACTAAGGGATCTCATAGCTCGAAGAATAGATCAAATGATAGAAGAACAAGAATTTGAGTCGAAGTAGCAGAATGAAAGACAAGTAGTTGCCAAAGTTGAAAGAACATAAGAGGTGTGAAGGACCTATCCATGCAAGAAGAAAGTATGTCCACCCAGGACATAGTGAGCAAATAGGTATTACCTTTGAACCCTTTGAGATCATGTCAGCAGCGTGAAGTCACTATGCTAAGAAAAGATAAGAATAAGAATGGAAAGAGGAATCCAGAGAATCAGATCACAGGAAAGAAGTCAAGGAAGCTCAGTAAGAATAAAGACAAGTTATAAAAACTACGTGAAGCTCTAGAAAATACTTTGCAGGAAGTAGATCTGTAGAAGTTGAACCTCGTCGGAATAGCAGAACCACGCAAAATGGGATTTCGCCATGACGAAGCTATATGATCGTTGGAGGTGCCCCGACTATTAGAATGACTCCCCGGAACGACTAGAAAATGCAGTTATGAGTGAATGGACCATTGAGACCATGCCATAATGGACAGATTCACATTGATTGACACATTCCTTCCCATTGGAGGAATATGTTACGATGCTTGTTTATTTTACCCATTAGATGTTGCGTCGGGAACACTTTTTTCCATCGGTGATTACCAAAGCTAATAGAGAATCGATTGCATATCGCACTATGATTTCTAGACATCACCATCCATTTGATTACCTCTCTTGTCCGTTTTCCTACCCGATCTATTTGGTTAAAAGTGTGAATGTCGGGCAAACCTAGCGTGTTAGAGAAGTCTGTGGAGGCGATTCTCGAGGAGCTCATGGCTGGGAGAGTTATGTCTATAGGAATATAGGAGTCATCGATTGGGGGACTGCAAGCATCTCCCTTGACTGGACATCATTCTATCCGTACTACTGAGAATCGAAGTAAGCACCGCAATGATCTAGCTAACACAAAGAAAATCTTGTCGGTCTTGCCATATTATATACCACCTTTGGCAGGCACGGTTACCCATGACAGTATCCCATGGGACTTCGAGTACACATTGATCATTGCATACATCCCAAAGGGGATACGTGTAGTTGGACCCCAGTTAGGACAGATCCCAACTCTGAAGAACAATGACTTTAACCTCAAAGACAGGAAGAACTACGTGATGCTTGTGCCCCATAGGTATTTGATGAAGACGACTGGGAAGAATCCGCACATAGTCTCCCAGCCATGGATTAAGGAGATCACTCAGTCAATGATACTGAACATGATGAAGATCCCTCACTTTGGATGACATCAAGAGGTTAATGCATGTGTTAAACTCATCCTGTCATGCTATCACGGAGGATATCTATGGCTTGACAGTCATGTCACTGTGGATCCCGTATTGATCCACCTGATCATAGGACTGAGCATGCAGGCACCGGACCCTCAACAGTTCTACCCAGGGAATGCCTCAGATCTCTCCCTGGCACAATGCATAAAGGAGGATTATGGAAATGTAGAAAATGGAAAGAGAGGCTACAAGGTAGCCTCCATCCAAGATGATGCAGTGTGCCTAGCTTGTTATCTTATAGCTGGCAAGCTCGCCAGAAAGAACCATTTGACACAGGTCATTGGGTTCATAGTAGACCTTGCAATAAAGTGCATAGAAGGAATTCCAATGAACTTGGCAAGTTACCTCATCAATGAGTTCGAGAAACATTGTCACGAAGCACAAGATTAGGGTATGAATTCCATTTTAGCTGGTTACTTGTATTAATCGCATTTGTCACTTGGAAGATGCCGAAAGGAGCGACATTTCTAGAAGTTGAGCCATAAGAGCCACTGGCCGCAAGGTTCTCCGCCTTGTGGTATACAAATGACATTTCAAAGCAGTGGCAGTTGAAAACTATCTTCCATGCCTACTACCATCAGCTGAAGCATGCTAGTGAGGCATTTCCACGCATGACCGGAAGGCAAGCCCAATACCCATAGGTTATATGTGAATGTAAAAGACTTTTGAGGGGTCAAATGGATAAGACTCAAGATGATAATTTTCCAACTCAAAAATCAGGGCTAGCATGCATGAGAAATCAAGGTCTTGGCTAACTTCAATCAGTAAGTGAGAATAAGTATGAACAAAGGGAAGACTTCAGAGAGAGGAATGTAGAGGTTGTTGTAAATATCAGTTCTACAGACAACCTAAGGAAGAAAGAGTCTTCACACAAGATCTTCTTGAGTTCAGAACTATAGGACACTAAATAAACATCATGATAATATAATAATCAAACATACATAATAATATCACCACAACCATTCATGTAAATCATTCAAAGCATGAACACTTTAGCATCAGAAGAAAATAAGTTGGAAAGAGAAGTTGATTTCTATTAACCAAGATGTCTCAAATCAAGTACATAAATAGTTCACAGTAAATTTATCAAAAATATTACATTATAAGGGAGCCTTTCTCAACCATTTGAACCTACTAAAGCATTTCATTTATATATTTATAAAAAAAAGGGAGGCAACAGTTGGAGGTACGAGCTAGCCTCCTTCCCATGAAAATATCTAAGAATTTATTCCATCTAACAACTTGACTAACAACCTATGATATAAAATGGGAAAGTGTTGGTGACTAATCCAACCAATATTTGAACTAACTTGATCCCCCTTTGGTGCGCAATTCCTTGTTTGACATGTGTCCTTCAGGGGCATGTGGCTGTCATCATGTTGTTAGGTGTTGTTTCTGCAATTTTCTCCATCATCAGCTATCCAAAAAGTTGTTAGCTCGACCCTCCTAGATTCCTGGTATCTGTTGGTAGCATATTTGGGTAGCACTCTGAGTAGCGCACTTTTGTAGTTCCTTCACCAATATTCATGATATTCTGTATTGCAACCTAAAAACTAGACAAGTAGAAAAGGTAGCACCAAAACTTCATATCCTCTGTGCAAACTTCAGTGTCTGTGAGAATTTAGGTAGAGAATTTTGGTAGTGCCATTTTGGTGTGTCTCCCTGCAAAATTTAGGTAGCGCCATCAAAATACGCAGCACCTTCACTTGAATATGTACAGAATAGGTAGCAACCTTGGGTAGTAGCAGCTTCATAAGTCTTAGGCATTTCAACAGCATTGTGGTTAGCAAACTGGTGGAATATCAAAACTAGATTATTATGTAGCACCATAGCACTACAGAATGTCTGCACTATTACTTATGAAGGGATTAATTCTTTATAAAAACCCAAAACCCTGAACAGTAAGCACTAGAATCCTGTATAGGTGGCAGAGGTAGTGTTTCATCAATAGTTTTATATTCACAAAAAGGGACCATCTTCAAAAATGGAGCTCACCTTTCACCAGCTACTTCATTAACCTGACACTTAACCTGGCACTCTTTCTTGCAGAAGGAGAATTCTCCTTTGGTCCAACAGGCTTCTTCCTTTTAGCAGTGACAAGCTTCTTCAATGGAGCTATGCTCTCCTTGGCTTCTAGTGTCTCCTTTTCAATAGCAGCTTCAACCAATACCTGCAAGTTCCTTTGAGCCACTTCATCTTGAAAATGTTGCAACTCTGCTTTAAGATTTATGTTCTGAGACTGAAGGCCTATGTTCTTCCTGTAAAGGTTTTTGAGATGCCTATGGAGAGGCTGGGCCTTTCTTGCTACAAACCTTGCTAGTTCAAGAGTGTGGTTGTATCCATCCATAAGTTCTTTCATATTAACCCTATCAGACATGGATTCTTCTTTCAACTGAGCCACCTCCTTCCTAGCATCCCTAAGTTGCCTGATTAATCTTTTGAATGTCTGGATGTCAGGTGGAGTAGTGACGTGAACAGTCTCAACAGGATTTTTCATGGTCTCCTCTTCCTGCTGCATAGGAATTACCTTGTCTATCTCATTAGGCTTCTTGATTCCTTTTCCTTTATATTTCTTCTTATGTACAGGGGTTTCTTCTTTATTCTCCACAGGATTTCCAATGCCTTGGCCCTTTTATTTCTTTTTCTGTAGGATAGAGACTTTGGGTAGGGATTGTTCTTCAACAACCTCTTTAGAAGTTGATGCTATTGTGAAGGGATTTCTGAACTTGATGTTGGATATTGAAGGATATGAGGAGAAGTGTAGCTTCTTCCCTTTCTTTGTTGTAGGTTTAGTAGAAGAAGAGGCTTCTTCTAACTCTAGTGGAGGAGGGGGTGAAAAATCTCTCTGTGGATAATGACAAGCTTCCTCCTCAGTTCCTATGACCTCCTTGATGACCTCTTGATCTTGAACAAGAACTCTTCCCTTTCTCTTCTTGCTAGTACCTTCTTTAGCAACACTGGTGAATGGTAAAGGGATTTATTTATGTGACTGAGGAGTAGTTTTTATATCCAACTTGAAGTGAGAAGCAATAAAAAAATGTTCCCATAAGATATCTTTCTTACCTAGTTCTTCATAAACTAGCATTCTAATCAATCCAGAGTGAAAGATTTTATTATCCACATCCTTAGACTTGGATTGAATCCTATATGACATCTTGCCTATGCTCCTTAGAAAATAGTAGGGAATATTCATTTCAATTTTACCAGTAAAATGCAACAGAATCCTTATATGGTACTGGTATAATGTGTTGAACCTCCCTTCACACGCAAAGTATCTATAAATGATCCTCAATATATTGTCAAAATTATCAATTAGATGATTCATTTGCACACCTTTAGACAAATTACCAACTTGATGTTTAGGCTTAAGGAAATATTTGGCATAGGCTACATTCAAAGCCATGGATTTAAACCATTTCTCACCTGTGATAGGGATTCCTATAGAAACTAAAATAGAGGCCTCAATCACCTCAAATTATAGATCCCCTACCTTGGTTTTCAGGCCATCAAAATGTAAGGCAAAATGCCTTATCACCTCAAGATGACCTCTTTGCATATTTTGGCAGAAAGAGAGGCATCCCACCCTTTGAAAAACTTCTCTGGCCATGGGATCTGCCTCAAATAGATGCATATCCACAGGCTCGGTTCTGACCACCTTACCCCCCTTGTGTGACTTCTTCATCTGAGGAGTCTCCATAGTTTAGGATAAGAGCTTCTTATGGATATGGAGTGGTGATAACCAGGAGGACCCAAAGTCAAGGCTCAAGTGGACATAACTTCCTTTAAGCCAGATTGGTGCTAGCTAACTAAACTGGTTGTTGAAATTCCACCCTTGGATGTGTGCAGGTATGAAAACTTGGAAAATGGGAGGATACCCTATAATTGGATTTTGAAACTAGGTAGAGACAACCAGATTTAAGTGTCAGAGGAAGCAGGGGAACAGAGTTGTTGAGTAGCACCTCTAAGTAGTTCACCGCATATGCAGAGGATAGAACTTGCCTGGATGTTGTGAGCTTAGTAGAAATGGTGGTGGATGTATCAAAATTCAATATGCAAGTGATGAGATTTATAGGTTTGAAAGGAGGGAAGAAAATGATAAGTTAGCGTGAGAAAAGATCTCCTCCAGTTATGCAGGCCTAATAACCAAAATTTTGAGCACTATCTCTCTTTGAAAATTATGTGCAGAGGAGGAAAACACAGAATACCTCAACATCGGATATGGTAGCACTGTTGTTGACTGGTCATAACTGGGAGTTTGCACAGTGCATCAATCTTGATTTTTTCAAAAATTACAAACCATTATCAAAGCCCATAAATATGAGATCTTGAAAGCATCTTTTAACCACATCCTGGCGCTTAAAACAAGGAATATGACATCAGCGTTGTAATCATAAATCATGGTGGAATATGATGAACGAGACAGGCGCTACAGAAACTCTTGATGAGTGGGTAGTGCTTCATTTCAAAAAATGATTGGACAGGTAAGAAAATGACAACAAGGTAGGGCTACGAGGGCATGAGTGAGGAAAATGCCCTGTCAAATCAAGATATTTGTGGAGTGGATCGATCCTAGTGACAAGTCATGAGGAGGATTAAGTCATGAACAAAACGGTCCTAGTGACAAGTCATGAGGGGATCAAAGATAAATCATGAACAAAACGGTCCTAATTCCAAATTTGAATGAGGATTAAAACACAAGTCATGAATCAATACTTTATTTATCAAGGGGGGCCTAAAAAACACACTTTTAAAAGGGTCAAAATAAAAAATTAAAATATAAGGCTTAGGAAAAGATAAAACTAAAGGCTAAAAACCCAAGGCAACTTAGTGTGATAACATTGGCTCCACAGGGGATGGCATGCCCCCTGTGGGCTACCAAGAATGAGTAGATGCAGTACCTTATCCTAGGGCTATGGGGTCATTTATTGAAACAAAAATAAAAGAAAGATGATATTTACAATGGCATGCAAAGCCACTCATGGCTCAAGAAAAGTACTTTTTCAGAAAATGCCCATTTACAGGGCCACCAAAAACTTCTTCATCCTCCATATTCTGCAACTTGAAATTTTTATTAGAGAATACCTCAGATATTTTGAAGGTATTGATCCGTAAATCTTCAAATTTATCGTGCTTTCCTTTATCTTGCTTCGGTGCATCCCACTTGAGCACCAGATCACCCAGTTGAAAATCTTCTTTGTTCACTTTCTTATCAAACGCCTACTTGATCTTCAGTTGATGATCATGTGCTTTATCTACAAGATGCTCCCGATTTTGCTACACTTCAACCAGTTGTTGAATCCTTATGATCATATGATCCGGCTGAATAAGAATTTCCTTTACAGAAGTTGATAGGACATAAGCAGTGACTCTTGAATGCAACACATAAACTCTAAAAGACTTGAGAGCTTTAACCAATTCATAGGATTTCTTATCCATGATGTCATATTTTAATTCATCATCTCTCAATGCCCTGCTAAAAAAAGAAATGGGTTGCTCTAAGCCTTCAACGTTCTTCTGCAATAAAACAACTGCTACTGTATCAAATGAAGTGAAAGAAAAAATAAGAAAATCCCTGGAGTAGTCTGGGTTGATAAGGACCAGGGCTTCAGGCAAGGCTTCTTTATCTGATCAAAATAATTACAGGACTCAATAGTCCATTTGATTTCATTACCTTTCCTCAACATGGCTGTGATATACTTGACTAACTCAGCAAAATTTGACACAAACCTTATCAAAAAATTATTTTTTCCCAAAAAAGATTGAACCTCCTTTTTGGATCTAGGAAGTGAGAAGGTTTTGATAGATTCAACCCTGTTGGAATCAATCCTTACCCCTTCAGCTGACACAATAGGCCCCAATAATTTTCCCTCCTTCATGGCAAACAATGATTTTTTTGGATTCAAAGAGAGACCAAATTTTTTTCATTTCAAGAAGACCTTTTTAAATGATCATAGTGTTCTTTATCAAATTTAGAGAACATCGTTATGTCATATAAATAAATAACAACAAACTTGTCCTTCTCTCCAATAAATTCTATGTCCATAGCTCACTGAAAGGTCACCCCTATGTTCATCAAACCAAAGGGCATCTTGGCGTACATAAATGTACCCCAAGGAGTGGTGAAGGAAGTCTTCTCTCTATCTTCTGGTAAAACAGAAATATAATTATAACCAGAAAAACCATCAATCATGGACATCCTAGCTGCACCTGTCACCCTTTTTAATATGTGCTCCATCTTGGGCAAAGGGTAATTATCCTTTTTAGAACTTCTGTTCATATTCCAGAAATCAACACAAAGTCTAATTTCTCCATTCTTTTTTCTCACTGGGATCAAGTTGGCCACCCATTCAGAATACCTCAAAGGAATAATAATTTTAGCATCTAAAATATTTTTTACCTCCTTTTCCATGACAGGTAGCAACATATGATTGATTTGTCTCAACTTTTGCCAGAAGGGTTTGGTCTCTTCCTTTAATGGGATCTTATGCTCTATAATGCTCGTGTCATAAGTTCTGAGATCTTCATAAGTCCAAGTAAATACATCAGAAAATTCCTTTAACAACTTAATATATTCTCCTCTCTTCTCTCTTGATAGGTTGCTTGACAACTTGTCATATTTTGGATCCTTTTTTGTGCCAAAATTGCACTCACTTATGTCAGCATCATCAGTGGATACTTTCCCCTTCCCTGCCACATCATTTATGTCAAATAATATTTCCAAAGGAACTAGCCATTTTGGAATGTGGTTGCTAGGTAGATGCACAATATGATGATTAGCAATTTTATTAAGGTAGACATCAGCATGAGGATTAATTTCATAATCATGATCTTGATCAATGTGTAATGCAAAAAACTCATCAACTGTCTCGAGGAATTTTTGAAGTTCTAGATCATCTTCGAACACCTTCCAATATTTTACATTGTCTGGTATAGAAGGTATGTACTTGAATTTTAAATCATACTTGAGTTTAGGTGGTAAGGGGATTCTGAAATTGATTGTTGATACAACCAAAGAATCAACCATGGTATTCTCTTCTCTAGGAATAAATGAAATGTTAAAAGATGAGAAAAAACTGTCCACCAAGTCCCACACTTCATTCTTGTAAGATCTAAGCCTAGGGTGCTTCGATTGATAAAGATTTTTAATCTGATGGACTATTAATTCAGCATCCCCAAATACTGATAGCTTTTCTATCCCCATGTCTTTAGAAGCTCTCAATCCCAAGACAAGAAATTCATACTCTGCCACATTATTAGTAGTTTCAAATTCTAGTTTGTATGAAAAAGATATAGTCTCTTGAGCTGGTGAGACAAAGACCACTCCAACACCAGTACCTTCCTTAAAAGAGGCTCCATCAAAGAACATCTTCCAAATAGAGGTGGTTAGAGGAGACTCCTCACAAAAGTTAACGAACTGTTTTCTAATTTCAAGAGTAGGTTCAAGAGTATCAATGAGATGCAAGATGCTAGATCCCAAATTAGTATCAAGAGAAAAAATAGGATGATTTGTGGGTTTTGCTTCATCACTAATGATGTAAGCCAATTGAGATTCCCTGTAAAGTCTTCTATGCCCCCCCAAAAAAAACAAGAATGGTAGCATATGAGAGATCGATCTACAAGGTTCCCCCAAGTCTTTTTATCCAAGACCTTGACAAGAGCATGCCAAACTTGGGGGGAACATCAGCCACCATGATATCCATGACTACTCTTTTCATGGGCAGCTGAAATAAGGTTACAACCAAATCCTTAATGACTCCAAGACACTTCACTTTGTGATTTATAACCCAAGTTCATCCATAACAATTTTTGGCATGAGATTGTGGGATGCCCCTGAATCCATCAAATAATTATGAAGCACCTTATCATGAATATTCAGTGATGTATAGAAAGGAGGGGGTGAATCATCTCTATCTTCTATCAATGGACCCAAGATAATTGTTGGTTTTCATCTTGCAGATTTACTGAATCAATGGCACTTGGAGAGGCTTCGGGATGTAACATTTTAGTGAGATATTTTTTAAATTCTTCATTTTTTATCATTTCCAAAAAAGGTATAGGGATCTTGATTTTTTGGATCTCATTCTCAAAGATGAAGGAAGAAGAAGACTTCGGGATATCTTTGGTTTTAGGAGTAGGATTTCTGACCAGAACTTGGGGATTTTGAGTGTCTTTTTCCCTACTGCTAACTATCACATCCTTGGAAGAATTCTCTTTTTGGGTAGGTTGATTAGGAGCATCAATTTTTTCTTCATTATTTTTGGATCTCAGATTATATCTATTAGGACTTTCTTTTTCTTTCTCTCCCTTACTTAATTCATTTATTTGAATATCCATCAAGGATTTCTCATAAGAAGATTGAGTCAAGTGAGGGGATGGGGATGTGTCACCTAAACAATGAATCTCACGATCAGCTTCTTCCTCCTCTCCTTCTTCATCAACAACTAGGTTGTTCTATAAAGGAGTTTGTACCCTTTAATCATCTCTCTCTCTATTTCTGGGATCTCTTGGAAGGATTTGGGGAGCATTATTTGGTCTCCTGAAGTTACCTTTGTTATCAGTGTTTTGAGTATTTATGTAGGTCTATTTTCCTTCCAGTTTTAACTTCTCTATCTCAGTAGAAAGGGATTTTACTAATTTGGTGAGCTCATCTACTTGAGGATGAACAGTATGGGATTCAGAGGTTGAGGCTTCAATTATTCTTTTTCTCATGTCCCTATAAAATTTCCCTCTGATTTTATCAGATGCCACTATGTTGGATTCCACCTCCAAGGCTGCATCTTGCATATGAACTAAGGAGGCTGATCTTCTTTCTCTTAGTAGAAGGAAAAACTCGGGGTCAAAGGCATTGGCATAAGTGATTTTTGTAGAAGTTTTAGTGGGTTTATATCATCAGGAATCTTATTTACATTTTGTTAAATATTTTATAAAAGTCAGAGACAGACTCTCCCTCTTTCCTTTTTAGGGATCCAAATTCAATGATGTAGTAAAAAAGTCCTTTTTGTCCCCCCAGTGCCTCAAGAAGGCCTCTTCTAACGCCTCAATGCCAGTAATGGATCCAAGGGCCAAAGCCCTAAACCACTTCCTAGCCTCACAAAAAAGTCTTTGGACGAAGACCCTCATCCACACATCCTCATTTTCAATGTTTTGATTATATGCATAGATGTAGAAGGTAGCAAGATGTTCCTCAATAGTTATATCTTCTTCTCCCATGAATTTGGGCATGTATTTAAAATAATCTCCAGGAGGGAGGGCATTCACTGGTTGAGGTAAGACATGAGGGGCATATCTTGTAGCCACTATGGCATCCATCCTATTTGTAGGGGGATTAGAACCTGCCATTGGATTTTGAACTCTTGGTGAACAAGGAGGAGAAGGGGACTTGACTGTGTGTAGCTTAGGTGAAAAAGGAATGTATGAAGGGAAATTTTCATTTTTCACAGCAAAAGGCTAGGTCTTGGAAGAACATGGTAAAGTCTATAGAGGGGATCGGGTTTCTTTTTCTTTGTCAACAAAAATTTTAACAGGAGGAGGGGTGGGAAAACCTAAAGTAGTAAACTCCTCAAGACTCTCGAGACTATACCACTTTACAATATCAGGGGAATAAATAATTTCAAATCTTTCTTCTTTCAAATCAGTTTCGAAAGAGGAGTATTCAATAGGAAACTTTTGAAAATAAAGATTTTTAGATACTTTAGAAGAAGGTAAAGAAGGATTACTTGATATAAGAACTGGAGTATTAAGAGTGGAATCAGGCAACTGACTAGAAGCACTTGTAGCAGTGACAAAAAAGATTTCTTGAGAATATTTTCCCTTCCTGATTATCTTATTTGGGTCAACCTCAGGTGGAACCAAAGGTAACTATGGATTTGATATTGTGTGTCTACCTTTAGGTGCCAGAGCTGAAACAATGGAGTCACCAGGTGCAAGCTGCAATCTTCAAGATACTAATTTATAATGCACCTTTAGAACTAGTAAGTTGTGTCCTTTAATCCCAGGGAAAAGGATTCAAATCATTCCCTGACAATGACGCCAATAATGTTAGCACTAGGAATCACCTTCAGATTGCATGGAAGGAAAGCCCAATACCCATCAGTTTATATGTGAATGTAAAAGTGTTTTGAGGGGTCAAATGGATAATACTCAAGATGATAATATTCCAACTCAAAAATTAGGGATATCATGCATGAGAAATCAAGGTCTTGGCTAACTTCAATCAGTAAGTGAGAATAAGTATGAATAGAGGGAAGACTTCAGTGAGAGGAATGTAGAGGTTGATGTAAACATCAGGTCTGCAGAAGACCTAAGGAAGAAAGAGTCTTAACACAAGATCTTCTTGAGTTCAGAACTTAAGGACACTAAAGAAACATCATGATAATATAATAATCAAACATACATCATAATATCACCACAACCATTCAAGTGAATCATTCAAATCATGAACACTTTAGCATCAGAAGAAAATAAGATGGAAAGAGAAGTTGATTTCTATTAACCAAGATATCTCAAATCAAGTACATAACCATTTCACAGTAACTTCATCAAAAATATTACAGTATAAGGGAGCCTTTCTCAACCATTTGAACCTACTAAAGCATTTCATCTATCTATTTATAACAAAAAGGGAGGCAACAACTGGAGGTGCGAGCTGGCCTCCTTCCCATGAAAATCTCTAAGAATTTATTGCATCTAACAACTTGTGATCCAGGTGGATATTGGTGGCCACCTTCCTATTCCACTTGGACCCACACCATTGTTTCTTTCAGTTTTTCAGTTTCCTTAATTGTAGCACAATTTACTATTTTTAGCAGTTCTTCTGGTCTTGAACTTCCGGAGCTGTTTTAAGGCCCTAAACGACATTTTTTGGGCATGAATGCTCCGGCAAATATGAGTTTTTTTTGGACTCAATAATCACTATCAGAAATGTAGTCCTCGGATAGATCTTTCTAACGATGTATCATGTGCGTCAAACGGAGATAGTATGCCAAAGTTATGACCCCGGGAAATTGATGTACCAATTTACCCCAACGGGGCCCATATTCTGGCGTTTCATCTCCTAGGGTTAGGTTTTTGGATGTCTAGGGTTTTCCATTGTTTCTCAGTAATATATAGGCCTTCAAGCCTCATTGTAATAGGCAGTTCACAGGCCAGTAGCCGCCACATCTCTTCTCAGAGATAAGCTACCAGCGCCCTAGCTAGTTTATTTCCATTCTGTCTATAAGCATTTTTCAGTCATTTGTTATTAATGAAATGAAGTCTTATTTCCGCTGCATATCTGCGTTTATGTGTATTTATGTATTTCATTGTGTTCCTACATAAATCGGGATCAATGGTATCAAAGTGGTCTGCTTGTTCTCGATCTTTCTTTGCATGTCCCCAATGAGGTCGGGGTATAAGGAGTTGGTGCTCGATCTGGTTGAACCTTTGCAAGATCAGTCTCGCAAACCCCAACGACCGCCCATGGGGGAAGAAAAGAAAGATGAGGGAGAAGGAGATCTTATCAAAATGTTTCTCAAGGAGGCCCTCGAGAAACAAAGTAATGCAATGATGGACAACTTTGCCTAGATTCTTCAACGGATTCCCACTAGTGGCACATCGACATCCAACAGCCACTCTGGAGGCGCCACTCCTTTTAAGGTACAAGTAAACTTTGACATTCCCATATTTGAGGGCCAAATAGATGCAAATTCCATAGATAGATGGTTGAATATGTTAGAAGGATATTTCTCGGTTCATGAATTTTCCGACCGAGAAAGGATTATTTTCGCACTCCTCAAAGCCGCCCCCCATGTCAAGGACTGGTGGGAAACCTACTCAGAGCAACAGGGAGAGGGGGAACCCTCTCTTTTCTCGACCACACCCACTTGGAATTCTTTCTGAGATGCCATCAAGGAACAATATTATCCCGTGGGGAGCTATGAGGACAAATACATACAATGGACTACGCTGCGGCAACAAAGGGACCAAGATGTGCATGAGATGACGAATCTGTTTCATACCCTACGCACAAAGTTGGGTATCAAATATTCAGAGAAACATTTGGTGTTAAAGTACCATATTTTTCTGCACAGATACATTCAGGAGGAAATGGAGTTCCTCAACATCTCCTCGCTTGGTGTGGCGTACTGATATGCTGCCAAGATTGAGCAGAAGTTCAAACAGAAAAAGCGAGACTTTGGGTCCTTGAATCAGAAGCAAGGGAAATGTACCACCAAACCACAAAACAAAGGACCAAGACAAGGCAGAGCAGCCCAGGATAACCAGCCAAAGCCACAAGAAAAGAACAAGACCATGAAGCCAAAAAAGGACACGGGGAAGTGGTGTGAGTTCCATAAGAGCTCCACTCACAACACAACTGAGTGTCGGGCCAAGCAGTCACTGGTAGCCAAGTTGAAGGCTTCTGAATCAGATGCATGCTCCGACTCTGAATCAGAACCCAACAAGGGGAATGAAAGGGGGAAGCAGATTATCGATGCGGAGCCCAACACCATTGTTGCCACCACAAAGATCCAGAAGGAGGAACCAGAAGATCAAGAGGAGGCGGAGCGTCTCTTCTATTCCAAGATGTGGGTAAAGGGTTCCCCGTTGTGGTTCATTGTCGATAGAAGGAGCCAGAAGAACCTCATCTCGGTAGAGGTTGTGAAGCGATTGGGCTTGCCGACCACAGCACACCCACAACCATACACCATCGGGTGGTTGCACCAAGGACGGGACCTCCACGTCAACCAACAATGTCACCTTCCCTACAGCATCAAGCCCTTCACAGATGAGGTATTATGTGACATTGCTCCTCTTGATGTTTCTGATGTATTATTAGGCCAACCGTACTTGTGGAAGTGACATGATGTGTATGAGTCCAAGCCAATTGTTGTTATTATCACCTTGGGCAATAAGTTGTACAGGATACCAGAGATAGCACCGCCTACCACCATCTCTTTGGTTACTGCAAAACAATGCAGTAAGCTCATTTCCAAAACCAGGAAATTTGTTTTCCTGATGATCCGCCCTGAGGGAAAGAGGAAGATTGTGTCCATGACCTCCAGACAAGGCCCCATTTCATGAAAACAATAGATGGATGGGGTCATGGAGGAGTACGAGGACATCTTCACCTCTCCTGCAGGGGTGCCTCTACATTTCTAGGTCAAGCACCCCATCGATCTGACCCCACGTGCGTCGCTACCCAATGGACCCATCTATCAATGCTTTGTTCTGGAGAATGATGAAATCAAGAGGCAAATTCAGGAGTTGTTGTAGAAAGGTCACATCCGGCCGAGTTCATCACCCTGTGGGAGCCCGATCGTGTTGGTGCAGAAGAAGGATGGGACTTGGAGACTTTGCATTGACTATCGGGAACTGAACAAGATCACTGTTCGTAATAGGTACCCGATCCCACGGATTGATGACCTTCTGGACCAACTCAAGGGGGTGAAATATTTCAGCAAGATCGACTTGAAGTCGGGGTATCACCAGGTACCAATCAAACCCTCTGATGTGTGGAATACTGCCTTCAAATCCAAGGAGGGCCTTTTCGAATGGTTGGTCGTGCCATTCGGGTTGACGAATTCCCCTGCAACCTTCATGAGGCTAATGGATGACATCCTACAGCCATTCACCAACTCATTTGTAGTGGTGTACTTGGATGACATTATGATCTTCAGCCAGACTTGGGAAGAGCACCTCCATCACATCCGACAGATCCTCCAAACACTGCGACAACACAAGTTGTGTGCCAATTTAGAGAAATGAACTTTTGGCATGACCCAGGTTCAGTATCTGGGATACATTATTGATGAGCAGGGGGTGCATGTGGATCTAGAAAATATCTAAGCCATTCGGGATTGGCCAGCCCCAACCACCCTAACAGAGCTCCGCAGCTTTTTAGGTCTTGCCAATTTCTACCGTAAGTTTTTGTTGGGATTCTCTCATATCACTTGGCCCTTGAGTCAAGTCACAAAGGGAGGAGCTAAAGAAAAATTATTTTGGTCCGAATCTCAACAGAAGGCATTTGGTGAGTTGAAGCATTGCCTCTGCTCTGCACCAGTGCTCACATTACCAAACTTGCAACAACCATTTGAGATCAAGACAAATGTCTCTGACTATGCCATTGGGGCAATTCTTACTCAACATGGGCATCCAGTGGCATATCACAGTGAGACACTTTCCGACACAGTCCGGAAGTATCCCACTTATCACAAAGAAATGTATTCCATTGTGCAGGCTTGTTGGCAATGGAAGCATTACATTTTGGGAAAGGAAACGGTCATCCACACAAACCACCGACCCCTACAGTTCATACAGACACAAGGGAAGTTGTAGAACGATCACCATCAGAAGTGGTCCACATACCTACAATAGTTTCATTTGAACATTAAGTACAAGAAAGGAAACACCAATAATGTTGCGGACTACCTCATTCAACCACCCATCGTGGCGCTAACCACTGTGCTCAACTCTTGTGGGCACGAGACTTCCGATTGGCCACTTCTCTACACAAGTGATCCAGAATTCGGCCACACACACAATACACTCTTGGAGGGTAAGCAAGTTCCCAATTTTCACCTCCAGGATGCCCTGCTTTGTCACCTGGTACACCTTTGTGTTCCTTCAAGTGAGCGTGCCAAGATGATTTGGGAGGCTCACTACAGTCGGGTCGCTAGGCATTTCGGGGTTGAGAAAACCATGGCAGTACTGCAAAAGTATTTCTATTGGTCAAACCTTCAATAGGATGTTGGGAAGTACATCAAGTCCTACACTGCTTGCGCCATTTCCAAACCGACCATCAAGAAGCAAGGCCTCTATACTTCGCTTCCTACCCCCAGTCAACCTTGGGAATCCATCTCTATGGATTACATGTCAGGCCTTCCTTCTACTAAGCATGGCAATGACTATGTTTTTGTGGTCGTCGACCGATTCTCGAAGATGTCCATTATGATGGCCTGCAAGAAGAATATCACAGCAGAATCCACTGCTAAACTCTTCTTTGAACGAGTGTGGGTACACTTTGGGATCCCACAGTCTATCATCTCAGATCAGGATAGTAGGTTCCTCAATACATTTTGGTCCAGCCTCTAGTCGATGTTGGACACCAAGCTCACCAAGTCCACAGCTTTCCATCCGCAAACTGATGGCCAGACAGAGGTCATCAACCGAATGATTGTAAACATTTTGTGCATGTACAACTCAAAGCATCCATGCACATGGGATGAGATCCTCCCCTATGTACAACACAGCTACAACTGGGCTCTCCATAGCTCAACCAGCCACATCCCCTTTCAAGTGGGCTTGGGATTCCAGCCACTATGTCCCATTGACGTAGCCATGCCATTTGCGACTACTCGGGCAGATTCAGCGCATGTCCAATCTGAGGCTAACAAGGCAAACAGCTTCATTGAGTGCATTCAGCACATCCTCCAACAAGTTCATGACATCTTGGACAGAACCAATGCTAAGTACAAGCAATGACATGATCAACATCGGGTGCCACAGAACTTCCAGGTGGGCGACAAAGTGTGGCTACATTTGCAAAAGGAGCGCCTCGCTGGACCCTACCACAAGATTCACCCGCTCTAATATGGGCCATACACCATCACCAAGGCTATAGGGAACAATGACTTTGAGCTCAGTATTCCACCATTCCTTGGTCTGCACCTAGTGTTCAATGTGGACCGCCTTCGGCCCTACTTTCCACCTCTACTAGACACATTCGACATGGTAGAACAACTCACACCAACAGAGTTAAACCCAGATTGCATGGAACAAGACACAACTGATCGAATTTTGGACACATGGATCAAGAACACCCACCAATAGAGGATCTAGCTATATCGAGTTGTCAAAGCAGGCCAACTCCTTCACCAGGGCAAGTGGCTCACCAGGGACCAACTTCAACAGAAGTTTCCTCATTGCATGGAGGAACTCAACGCAATGGGGACCATTTCTTCCTAAGGGGGGAGGACTGATCCAGGTGGATATTGGTGGCCACCCACCTATTTCACTTGGACCCACGCCATTGTTTCTTTCAGTTTTTCAGTTTCCTTAATTGTAGCACAATTTACTATTTTTAGCAGTTCTTCGGGTCCTGAACTTCCGGAGTTGTTTTAAGGCCCTAAACGATGTTTTTTGGGCATGAATGGTTCAGCGAATATGAGTCCATTCCAAACTCAATATTCATTGTCATCAATGCAGTCCTCGGATAGATATTTCTAACGATGTATCATGTGCATCCAACGGAGATAGTATGCCAAAGTTACGACCCTGGGAAATTGATGTACCAATTTACCCCAACGAAGTCCATATTCTGGTGTTTCATCTCCTAGGGTTAGGTTTTTGGACGTTTAGGGTTTTCCATTGTTTCTCAGTAATATATATGCCTTCGAGCCTCATTGTAACAGGCAGTTCAGAGGCCAGTAGCCGCCACATCTCTTCTCAGAGATAAGCTACCAGCGCCCTAGCTAGTTTATTTCCATTATGTCTGTAAGCATTTTTCAGTCATTTTTTATTAATGAAATGAAGTCTTATTTCCACTGCATCTCTGTGTTTATGTGTATTTATGTATTTCATTGTGTTCCTACATAAATCAGGATCAACTTGCCTAACAACCTATGATATAAAATGGGAAAGTGTTGGTGACTAATCCAACCAATCTTTGAACTAACTTGATCCCCCTTTGGTGCACAACTCCTTGTTTTCCATGTGTCCTTCAGGGGAATGTGGTTGTCATCATGTTTCCAGCTGCTACTTCTGCAATTATCTCCATCATTAGCTATCCAAAAAAAAATTAGCTCGACCCTCCTAGATTCCTGGTATATTTTGGTAGCATCTTTGGGTAGCACTCTGAGTAGCGCACTTTGTAGTGCCTTCACAAAATTTCATGAGATTCTATAGGGAAACCTCAAAACTAGAGAAGTAGAAAAGGTAGTACCAAACCTTCGTATCCTCTGTGCAAACTTCAGTCTCTGCGAGAATTTAGGTAGTGAATTTCGGTAGCGCCATTATGGCGTGTCTATGTGAAAATTTTAGGTAGTGCCATCAAAATATGCAACACCTTCACTTGAACATGTAAAAAATGGGTAGCAACCTCAAGTAGTAGAAACTTCATAAGTCTTAGGTGTTTCAGTAGCATTATGGGTAGAAAACTGGTGGAATATCAAAAATAGACTATTATGTAGTGCCATAGCATTACAGAATGTATGCACTATTACTGTCGAAGGGATTAATTCTTTATAAAAACCCAAAAATCTGAATAGTAAGCACTAGAAGCCTGTATAGGTGGCAGAGGCTCACCTTTCACCAGCTACTTCATTAACCTGACACTTAACCTAACACTCTTTCTTGGAGAAGGAGGATCCTCCTTTGTCCCAACAGGATTCTTCCTTTTAGCAGTGACATGCTTCTTCAATAGAGTTATGCTCTCCTTGGCTGTTGTTGTCTCCTTTTCAATAGTAGCTTCAACCAATACCTGCAAGTTCCTTTGAGCCACTTCATCTTGAAAATGTTTCAACTCTGCTTTGAGATTTCTGTTCTGAGACTGAAAGCCTCTGTTCTGCCTGTAAAGGTTTTTGAGTTGCCTATGGAGAGGTTGAGCCTTTCTTGTTGCAAACCTTTCTAGGTCAAGAGTGTGGTTGTAGCCATCCATGAGTTCTTTCATCTTAACCCTATCAGACATGGATTCTTCTTTCAAATGAGCCGCCTCCTTCCTAGCAGCCCTAATTTTTTTTATTAATCTTTTGAATGTCTGGCTGTCGGGTGGAGTAGTGACGTGAAAAATATCAATAGGATTTTTCATGGTCTCCTCTTCCTGCTGCATAGGAATTACCTTGTCTATCTCATCAGGCTTCTTGATGCCTTTTCCTTTATCTTTCTTCTTTTTTACAAGTGTTTCTTCTTTCTTCTCCAAAGGCTTTCCAATGCCTTGGCCCTTATATTTCCTTTTCTGTAGGATAGAGACTTTAGGTAGGGAATGTTCTTCAACAACGTCTTTAGAAGTTGATTCTCTTGTGAAGGGATTTCTTACCTTGATGTTGGCTATTGAAGGAGATGAGGAGAAGTGTAGCTTCTTCCCTTTATTTGTTGTAGGTTTAGTAGAAGAAGGGGATTCTTCTAACTCTAGTAGAGGAGGGGGTCAAAAATCTCTCTGTGGAGAATGACAAGCTTCCTCCTCAATTCCCGTGACCTCCTTGATGACCTCTGGATACTGAACATGAAATCTGCCCTTTCTCTTCTTTTTAGTACCTTCTTTAGAAGCACTGGTGGATGGTAAAGGGATTGCTTTCTATGACTGAGGAGTAGCTGTTATATCCAAATTGAAGTGAGAAGAAATAACCCAATGTTCCCATGAGATATATTTCTTACCCAGTTCTTCAGAAACTAGCATTCTAATCAATCCAGAGTGAAAGATGCTAGAATCCACATCCTTAGACTTGGATTGAATCAAGTCTGACATCTTGCCTATGCTCCTTAGAAAATAGTAGGGAATATTCATTTCAATTTTACCATTAAAATGCAGCAAAATCCGTATATGGTACTGGTATAATGTGTTGAACCTCCCTTCACATGTAAAGTATCTCTGAATGATCCTCAATATCTTGTCGAACTGCTCAATCAGATGATTCCTTGGCACACCTTTAGACAAATTACCATCTTGATGTCCAGGCTTAAGGAAATATTTGGCATAGGCTGCATTCAAATCCATGGCTTTAAACCATTTCTCACCTTTGATAGGGATTCCTGTAGTAGATGAAATAGAGGCCTCAGTCACCTCAAATTCTAGATCCCCTACCTTGGTTTTTAGGCCATCAAAATGCAAGGAAAATTGCCTTGTCACCTCAGGATGACCTCTTTGCATATTTTGATAAAAAGAGAGGCATCCCACCCTTTGAAAAACTTCTCTGGCCATGGGCTCTGCCTCAAATAGATGCATGTCCATAGGCTCGGTTATGACCACCTTACCCCCCTTGTGTGACTTCTTCATATGAGGAGTCTCCATAGTTTAGGATAAGATCTTATTATGGCTATGGAGTGGTGATAACGAAGAGGACCCAAAGTCAAGGCTCAAGTGGACAAACTTTACCTTAAACCATACTAGTGCTAGCTAACTAAACTAGCTATTGAAATCCCACCCTTGGATGTGTGCAGGTATGAACACTTAGAAAATGGGAGGATACCCTATAATTGGCTTTTGAAACTGGGTAGAGATAGCCCAATTTAAGTGTCAGAGGAAGTAGGGGAACAGAGTTGCTGAGTAGGGCCTCTAAGTAGCGCACCGCATATGCAGAGGATAGAACTTGCTTGGATGTTGTGAGCTTAGTAGCAATGGTGGATGATGTATCAAACTTCAATATGGAGGTGATGAGATTTACAGGTTTGAAAGGAGGGAATAAAATGATAAGGTGGCATGAGGAAATATCTCCTCCAGCTATGCAGGCCTGATAACAAAAATTATGAGCGCTATCTCTCTTTGAAAATTATGTGCTGATGAGGAAAACACAGAATACCTCAGCATCGGATCTAGTAGCACTATTGTCGACTGGTCAGAACTAGGATTTTGCGCAGCGCACCAATCTTGAGTTTTTCAAAAATTACAAACCATTATCATAGCTTGTAAATATGAGATCTTGAAAGCATATTTTAACCAACTCCTGGTGCTAAAAACAAGGAAAATGACATCAGTGTTGTAATCATAAATCATGGTGGAATATGATGAACGGGAAAGGCACTATGGAAACTCCTGATGAGTGGGCAGTGATTCATTTCAAAAAATGTTTGGATAGGTAAGCAAAGGACAACAAGGCAGGGCTACGAGGGCATGAGTGAGGAAAATGGCCTATCAAATCAAGCTATTCATGGAGTGAATCGATCCTAGTGAGAAGTCATGAGGGGGATTAAGTCATGAAAAAATGGTATGTTGGCATAGAGGCAGACCTAGGGTTCAGCGCTACAACGACGCACCAACAAAACCCTAACTACCATCCCTTTTGGCAACACCTGCGAAGAAAATGAAGTCTCACCCGGGGTCGAGGCAAGGGTGGTTGTAGGACTCAGGTGCCTGCAACCTTAGCTGGGACACAGATACGTGATTGTAATGCTTAAAAGAGCACTTAGCACTGATATTTCATCAATATTTAACCATTATTTACTCAGTAGATAAAACAAAGCAGTGCATCATTCATCCAGATATGGTGTATCTAAGAACTTATCATAAAGAGGTAGATTAAATCTGGCAGATTCAAGCACTAAGCACATTTACATAGCTCATATCTACATCCATATACATCATTATCACAAAGCATAAACAGATTTATCTATCTATATCAAAGTGTTAACTCCCAAAATAGCACCATCATTTTGGTTGGGTTTTACGGTGGATAGCATGGCTATTGATGGTTTCCTCAATTCATTGTTGAGTCTTTTAGCTGCAAAATTTTAGATTTTTGGTTTGACTTAAATTTGGATTGTAAAGTCTTCTTTTTCAAAATTGTCATTTTTTACTTTTCACAGCTAACTTGTTTCCAAAGGTTCATTGTGCACTGTGGAAAGTGCCCACTTTCAATAGCTAAGGAGATCGTTTCACCAGTTGGCGCGCTGTTGAAAGTGTCAAATCTTAAAAGGTTCTTAAAATCAGTTCTCGAGTGGCGCGCTGTCAAAGATACATGCTTTCAGCAGCTAAGGAGGGTCTTCTACAAAGTGGCGCGCTGTGGAAAGTGCATACTTTCCGCAGCTAACAGGGGCTTACCAAGAGGCACGCTGAGGAAAGTCAAGATTATCAACAGCTAACAGAGGTTGTACTCCCGGTTTAGCAACATCAAATCAAATCTCTGTTTCCATATCAGACATTGTTTACAAAGGATCATTTAGGGTTTTTGAATTGCAAATGGAAAAATGACACTTAAACTTGAAGGGAACTTTTCAATCCCTTCCTGAGCTCCAAATTAATATCTGACAACACCATTGGAAAGATGAGATTCTGTAGATGTCGATTGACTATTCATATGTGAAAAATGGATTTTTTATGACCGAGAAATTCAATTTTGAAAATCTG
>ML811151.1:17416-53835 GCA_009831015.1 Picea engelmannii | reverse complement strand
GTCAACCGCGCCCAGTGAAAGGTTAGGGCGCGGGTTCCTTGATTTAAGTGGTTTTTTGAGGATTTGTTCAGCATGGCTTTGGCTAGGAAGAGGCATGAGTTGGCCTGATGCCAGGTAAACCTGTGTGGTGCATTTTAGGGTTATAACAGTGGTTGCAGGACTCAGGTGTCTGCAACCTTAGCTAGGACACAGATCTGTGATTGTAATACTTAAAAGAGCACTTAGCACTTACAGTTCATCAATATTTAACCATTATTTACTCCACAGATAAAACATAGGATTGCATCATTCCTCTAGATCTGGTGTATCTAAGCACTTATCATAAAGAGGTAGATTAAATCTGGAAGATTCAAGCACTAATCACATTCACATAGGTCATATCTACATCCTTATACATCATTAGCACAAAGCATAAATAGATCTATCTATCTATATCAAAGCACTTAGCAAGTAAAGGCATAAACACATTAACACATGGCACAAAGCAGAATAACACAATATTTACGTGGTTCACCCCCACTCTGGGGCTACATCCACTAACACTTCTTCTTTATTAGTCGCTTCAATAGGTTACATGCACAGAGACTCAAAACCCTTACTCCACATAAGACAGGAGATCTGTGCAGCTCTCTAGATCCTCCTTCCCCGAGCTAGGATACATCACTAAGCCTTCTATATTCACTTGCACTTAGCCCTGCAAGCTTCACACAATATGCATAGAGAACTTACAATCCTTCAATCACATAGATCTAGCACTTAGCCAACTGCCTTCTATATCTTCACTACATCGCCTTAGCATATATTTATACTTTAAAAAATAGGCCTAAACATGGGTAAACCCATGCTTCAACATCCCATACCTGTTACATAATCCCAATTCCCAAAAAGGACCCAAAAAGGGTCCGAGATCCCGCGATCTCTGCCTCATCTTGTGCTCCTCCTTCGACAGGTTGTCGAAGTCCCAAAATAGGTCAACTTGACCAAGGATCTCCCAAAACTTGGTCAAGGGCCAACACAGTCCTAGTGACAAGTCATGAGGGGATCAAAGATAAATAATGAAAAAAATGGTCCTAAGTCCAAATTTGAATGAGGATTAAAACACAAGTCATGACTTAATACTTTATTTATCAAGGGGGCCCTAACAAACACACTTTTAAAAGGGTCAAATTAAAAAATTAAAATCTAAGGCTTAGGAAAAGATAAAACTAAAGGATAAAAACCCAAGGCAACTTAGTGTGATAACATTGGATCCATAGGAGAAAGAGCTCAAAGACATAAAACAAGCTCTTCATTCAAGCCGCGCAGTACCTACTACTCCCTCGTCGTCGAATATTGTAGAATTGGGGGATGAGCCCACCTAGTTATGAAGACTAGAAAATGTAACAAAGGCTCGACTTCATCGATTCCACGAAGAAAAGGAACAGGCTACATAAGCCTTGAAGCAAGAAAAGGAGGAGGTCTTAGAGCAACTATGAGTTACGTAGTCTTGCGTAACCGCCTATGAGAAGGAGAAAGATGAAATTCAAGCGATGTTAGAGGAGGACAAAGCAAAGATGCAGAAAGAAAAAGACCAGTTTCCCATAGAGCAGAATGCAATCAAAGAGGCAGTGACTATAACACTTCGCTCTATGTCAGGCTTGGCACAAGAGGAAGAAGATTCAACCGAGATTCAAGTGGGGAAGCTTCCTGAGGCCATTCAGCAGCTTCAAGCACGAATAATGGAATTATAACTTCAAGCAATGTCGAGCACTCCGCAAGAAGTGTGTGATCAAAGGGACGAAGCTACCAGGAGAGAAGTTGGAAGGATCATGGAACTTGCCTCAGAATGTAAGAAATTGAGTGATCGTAGTACGCATACCTACAAATGCCTCACAGAATATCCAGAGCTGAGGAAACTGGAAGCACAACTATAGAAGGCATAGCAGTAGGCCTCCACGGTCTATGCACAAATGAAGTCACTCACTGCAGTTGAGAAAATGAAGAGATCACAAGAGAAGCGCACAGTCCAGCAGCAGATTACTTCCATACAAATCAGATTCATGGAAGTTACACAGAGACTACAGCCAGTGCAGGATGAAGCCTGCATGATTTTTTAAGAGATTGAAGGACAAGGATCGCATCTAGACCAAGTGGTTGCAATAGTGGAACAGCACCTGGAAGGGCCTGTTCCAATGAAAATAATTCAGGAGTTCACCAAGCAGGAGGCTCTAGCGAAGCAACAAGTCGAGGCATCTCGATCTAAGCTAGAGGCCTTTGAAGCAGTGTTACCCAAATATGAGTGAACAGGTGAGTGTTGGGGGCTTGTTGTCCCTCGACCAAGTTTTGAGGAAACATTGGTCGTATTTGACCACTTTTGGGACTTCGACAGGATAGTCGAAGATGGAGCACCCAGGCGGAGCTGAGATCACAGGATATTTCTTGTTTTGCGGGCTTGTGGATCGAGAAAAGGGTTTACTATGGTTTATGTAACAAGTTAGGGGATTTCGGCCCATGGGTTTACCAATGATTAGGCCTTTTTGTAAATGTATAAATAAGTAGCTAAGCGATGTTGTGTTATGCCTCCTATAGGCTTAGTGCAACTTACTACTTAGTGCAAGAGGTTGTAAGTTGCTTTGTGCAGATAGACTGTGTAAAGTAAGGCTCTGTGCTACTAAGGAGTTGGCTCTTTTCCTTGACCTAGTTTTGGGAAGGAGGATCTGGAACGTTGCGCACAGATATCCTGTCCTCTATGGATTATGGATCTGTGGCTTTGCGCATAAGAGCATACGAATGTAAGAAGATTGAAGACTAATAAAGAATAAGAACAAGTTGGTGGACGTAGCCCCACACTAGGGTGAACCATGTATATCCTGTGTCTTGATGTGCTTTGTGTGATGTTAGTTATGTGTTTATTTACTTAGTTTTGTTGTTATAATGAATGATGACTAGATCTGATGTTTTCACTTAGTGCTTAATGGTATTAAAGATAAATGAATGTTATATCCAAGCTAATGTTATTTGCTAAGTGATTGGAAGTGCTTGATCTTTATTATTACTGCGTTGATCTATAATAAGGGTCTAATATGTGATGTGAATGAGACTCATGAACTAATGTATATTGTTGTCTAAGTGATTTTCTAAGTGTTGTAATCACATATGTGTGTCTCATCCTGGTTGTAGACACCTGAGTCTTGCAACCCCCCCTGCCTCTACCTCGGGTGAGACTTCATCAACTTCGAAGGTGTTGCCAAAAGGGTTGGTAGTTAGGGTTTTGTTGGTGCACTGTTGAAGCTTTGAACCTTGGGTCTGCCCCTGTGCCAACAAATACTGTTTCACCAAGACCATTCAAAATTGCATTTGTGTCTTTGTAATTATTTTGACCTAGTTTCATTGCTTTGTCATTTGTTGGCAGAACTATTGGTACTATGTATCCATCTACAATTGATTGCCAAATTTCAAATCCCCGTGTCTGTATATATGTCTTCATCCTTATTCTCCAAAATACGTACTTTTGTCCATCAAAATGTGGTATTCCATTTTTATACAAGTTGTTGCTCTCCATGATCTACCTTTCAGTGGTTAAACTGATTTTTGAAGCAACCCGCTCTGATACCAATTGTGGGATTACTAAGAGGGGGGGTTGAATCTATAATAGAGAAATCTAATCCTTTTTAACCATATAATACAAGTGTTACATCAATGTAGCATTATCATCCAATCACTATAGAGTAAATCAACAATGAACAAATGAACAAGCATACACATACATAGTACACCAATGTCTTACATGGAAACCCAAAGCAAGAGAAAACTATAGAATGATTTTTCTTATATGTCTTGAAGAATTACATTCATTGGAAGCACCAACTTCCTTTTTTTTCCAGTTGAAACTGGAAGGAGGCTCCAACCCCCTAGTTTCTCAGTGTTACACATTATTTTGGTCACCTCAGTGATCACTTGACAACATGTGTTCATGTTCCTGAAAAATATTAAAAGAGACTTTCTCCAGGAGAAAAGTGATTTGATTTCCTCTACCAGAAAACCCTATAAAGGAAGGTTGTCACACCCTGCTCTACTCATGGGGTGCGATGCGGCATGATCATCACATCCTACACCATACCTAGACTGCGACGTCGTCGCATGCTTCTAGTGTATTAGGGTGTGACGATGCTTTAAGCTTGGGAAAAGTCAAATTTCACGAATGTTCTAGAAGGGGATCTTCTAGAAGGTGAGGTTGCCTCCGATAGGTTTGGATCGTACTCACTTATCTGATTTGGTGGGATCATCATAATCTCCTCACCCATATCTCTTTCACACTTTATAAAGAGGGACCTCTCATGGAAAAGGATAAGGTTGAATAGGCTAGGAATTATATGGAGAATTCTTCATTAGATCATGCTTGAGAGCCTCATTTCAATTCATCAAGTCATTGTGGATCTTCTTCGTTCAAGGTTGGAGAAAAGGTGTGTGTGTTGGAGAAAAGGGCCATTGAAAGAGGACCTTGTGACATCAAGGCTTTTGGTTGTAATCTCCACTTTCATTTAATATGATACAATGATATGTTTCTTTCCCATAAAACTAGTCTTATTTTATTGTATGATTCCTTGATCACATGCATAGGTTCTTGTTGAGTATATTGTGTTGCTTTCACTTTGGTTGGATTTTGTTCCCTTACAGAGTCAAGATCACAAGAGAATTAAAGTGGAGCTAGGATGGCAATGGCAAGAGGAAACAACATTTAAAAGGTATGTTTTCCACCTCTTGTTAATTAGTAAACTCAATAATTAGAACTTGGAGAAAGTTCCATATTCTGTTATGTTTTGTTCTAGTTTCTAGTAGGATCTAGGGAGATCTATTTATGTCCACATTTACCGATTAATACTATAAAAAAATTGGTGACCATACTAGGGATACAACACTCTTTTGGTTTTTTTCTTTCCATTTTCTTTTAGCCTGCCTTCTTTTGCTTGAATTCATTCTCTGAGTCTGTGGGTGATCCATCTGAACTCCTTGGGTCTGAAAGTTCAATTAGATTTTTTTCCTTTCTCCCATTTTTTCCTTAATTACAGAGATCGTCGCACTGTACTATATAGTCATCATGCGATGATCCTCTGACGTCACACCCTGCCTGTGAAAACCAGTGCGACGACGTCGCACTGTGACCTATTGGTAGCCTATGATGACCTTAGTTCGTCACACTGTACCCAACTATCAGCCTACGACGACTCT
Source organism: Picea engelmannii (assembly GCA_009831015.1). NCBI lineage: Eukaryota > Viridiplantae > Streptophyta > Pinopsida > Pinales > Pinaceae > Picea > Picea engelmannii. Next base: position 48,627 of record ML811151.1, on the reverse strand, counting down.
TGTAGGATTTATTGGAGTGAGTCAATTTTTCTCTTTCACCTATTTTTGCCTTGGTTTCCTCAGGTGAGCTTCTGACACCAGTGTTTGGTTGATTTATGAGTTTAAATCTTGCAGTTGATTTGTTTTCAGTGATTGAAAGTATTTCTTTATAAATTTTGCATTTTTTTTTCTTTTTGATTCTTGTCACAAGGGTATAATCTCTGGATCTTGATCTGAGTGCTTGTTTGACAAAGGGTCTATTATTTATTTGTGGTTTTGGATTGATTTTTCTTTCCAGATTGATTGTTGATTGAGGAACATTTTTGTTTTCATTTGACAAAAAGCCTTCCAATCATTGTATTTTTGTCTACGTTAAGAGTTTGATTTGGGAATTGTGTTGAATGTGTTGATTTTCTTGGATTACACTTTCCTTTCATATTAATATCTCTTATTTGATTTGGGAAAGGAAGAACTAAAATTATTTATTCTTTTTAGTAATCTTTCATAAGAAAAATTTTGCATTCAAATTTTTTTATCAAAAGAGAACATTGGAAAATGTTTTGTAGTCTTTGATTATTTGGAATTGTGTTCATTCAAGAAATGAGAAATTGTATTTCGTAGCGTTTGTACTTCAAGAAAAATACCTTCTCCCTATTGTAATTAGAGTTCATTGAATTGAAAGATTGCATATTCCTCTCTTCTTGCATTTTATTGGGTCAAGGTCACAGCTTCATCAGTTTCATCTCCATCTCCCTTCTGAGTAAACAACAACTTTTAACATACAATGTAATTTAAAATGTATTAGTAACTTTTATTTTCTAGAAATTCTCTTCACCAACATTAGCTAGGATAGTTCTTTGGAATAGGTTGTAAGGCACACTCTCCAAAGCATCAAAACACACAGTAGTATCTTGTGATAGGGAGAGTTCAAATCCAATTGCTACATTTTGTCCTAGGAAGCCCTTCTCACACAAGGGTCAAACCTGAGGTCGACTGGAAGAGTTACTCACCCTGCTTTGTTGGTCTTGGTGTAGAGATTGCACGTATTATTGGGGGTCACTTGAAGGTATACCCACGATTATGTGTGGGAGCCTTTTGAGTTGATTTCGAGATAGATACCCTGCCTTTGTGTGTGGATCGGGCTGTCGATTGTTTCCCCAGGCATCATTGTTGTAGTTGGTAACCTTAGTAGCCTATCTCTTTAGGGTCTTACACGAGGTGACTGTGGAGGGGAAAGTCTTCACGGTACCTAGAATCGACATTGGCCAAACTCACTCGGGCTCCTTGGAGGGTATACCCACGATTATGTGTGGGAGCTTGCACCAGGGTGTAAGTCTATTAAGCAGGTCGTCAACGTAAATTTTCCACTCGCTTCATCATAGCCCCTTATTTTCTTGACTTCATGATGTTGGATTTCATCACCAACTAGTGACTTTGAAATAAGAAGGTTTGTTTGCTTGGTTTGATTTCTGGATTTTATTAGTGAGTGATGTTTGTTTCCTTAGTTAGCCATAGAATTTTTTCATTCTTTATTTAGTTGGCCATAGAAATTTTTCATTCTTTATTTAGTTTGGCCTTCGTCGTTAACGTAGGATGCAAGGACTACCTCTGAAAGATTCGGAAGGTTACCTTCCTTTTCTTCCCAATTCACCAGAAGGCTCTCTTAAGGGACCTATCAATAATGAAGTAGCCTCACAAGTTGGAATTTCACACTCTTTAGAGGGATTCTGAATTGTTTCAGATTCTTTAGAGGCATTCTGACTTCCCCCAAATCCATTATTGAGTATTAGACAAGACACATGTTTGCTCCGGGTGAATTCATCTAGAGAACTTATCATTGCTGACAACACTGGAGTACCTACTGGACCTAACGCAGGATCTAGAGTAGATCATCCACTTTTTCAAAGTGAATCATTTAGAACCCTAACTCACACTGCTAGAATTTTTAATCCTATCTCTGCCCCTATGAAAATACATGATCTTTATGGAAACCTAGGGTCAAGTTCTAACCAACCTATGGAATCATAAATTCCTAAGACATATGTTACCTATGCGGTACCTTTAGACCATTTTACTAGCACGACCAGTAGTGTCACCACAATTTCAGACCAATTGTTGGTTGGTACTCACTCAGTTTTTCCTCTCTAGATGGCCCATTCTACTATGGTTCCACATGCTATGAATGTTTCTACCAGAAATGTGGCTATCACTCAAGATCCTATTGGAATGCCACTTCTTCTTAGACTGAATCCAACACTTCCCCCTGGGTATAATGCTTTGAATACTTCTATTGTTATTCCTACCCAGAATCCATCCAAAGGGTCAAAAAAAAAATTTCCTCCTGGGTATAATGCTGACATTCATTTTGTTCCTACACCTACCCAGGTTCTCTCCAGGGGGCCTTACGTCCCTCCTCCACTTTTTCTTGGAGGGTCTAATCGTTCTGGCCATAGTGGCTTCAATCTAGTTGGTGGCACCAGTCATTCTGTCACTTCTAGTTTTCAGATTCTTGTTGGAGGCCAACCTCAAGTTGGAGGGAAACCTCAAGTTGGGTGGAAACTACAATTTGGGGGGAAACCCCAAATTGGGGCACAACCTCAATTTGGGGTGCAACCTCAGATTAGAGGACAACCTCAAATTGGGGGGCAACCGCAAGTTGGATTCCATAACCCAGATTATGGAAAAAATGTTCTTGTGTTACCATATCAACCTTGGAATCTTCCTTCCCAAGGGAATCAACAACCATTTGGGGGGGGACATCCTCAAGTTAATTCTTTTGTACCTCCCAATTTTGGTCAACCATACCCAGGTTCTATGAATCCTACTTGGGGCCAAAATTTTCAATCTAATGTTCCTTTCCAAGGGAACATACCTAATCAACCAAACCCCATTGGTTATTTGAATCAAAACCCTCCACAACTAAATCTTTCAGGACTGTCTAATTATTTACAGACTGCTTACAGTCCTACTGGTATACCTATAGGACTTCCTCCCTAGAACTACCAGTTTCCACAAGTGAACAGACAGTTTCCTTTTCTAGCCATCTTGTATTTACCGGATTTGTCTAGGATCTTGAAAGATCCTATTTTTCATTTTCCTTATTGGCCTATCATCCCAACCAATCTACCGTCTGACATTCCTAAGTTTAACGATTGATCGGGAGAAGGCCCAAATAATCATGTTATGACTTTTCATCTTTGGTGTTCATCCAACTCATTGATGGATGATTGCATTAGATTACGACTTTTCCAACGGACTCTCACAGATTCGGAAACAAAATGGTACATTGAGTTACCATGAGGTTTATTTAATGACTTTAATACCCTAGAAATGGATTTTCTAACATATTACCAATTGCCTATTCATTATGAGATAGGAACCAAAATTTTGAGTTCTTTTAAGAAATCTTCTTCCACTCATATTTCTGATCACATCCATGAGTGGAGGAAGAGAAGATGGTTAATCAAAGTTACCCTTCCTGATAAACTATTGGCTAAGTGGTTTACCAAATCACTCAATGGTCTTATTTCTCATGATGTTTCCATGTGTGGTGTTGTCACTGAAGAGCAAACAATTAGTCATTCTCAGTGTCTAGATCTTGTTTATTCACAAATGGGCACACTTTACGACTTAATCCATGACGCTTCTCACCCTTCTACGAATCCCACCCCAACACATATAGTAGATTCTCATGTTGTTGAGGGTGTGATTGGCACCTTCCATGCTAAGACTCGGTATCCACAAGCCAATCACTCCAATCCTAAATCTAATAATGCTAATGTACAAAATGCTCCTGCTCCTACTCCTTCCTCTGGTAAGACTTCTGAAGTTAATTCGGTTCAATCCACACCTACCAGGAAAAACCAAAATAAAAAGAAAGGGTAGGGTAAGAAAAAGGAAAACAAAAATAATAATAAACAAACTGAAAATCCCAAAAAAAATCATTTTGATGATAAGGATAACCGTAAACCTTTATATCCTTGCCTCATTTGTGGTGATGATCATTACAAGAAAGATTTTCCACGACGCGCTGAGGTTACTAAGTTCCTCCAAGGGATCGGGAAGCCTCCTACACCTGTCATTTTGTCACAACCTTTCCCTTTTCAGAAGCAGGCCCAATTGGTCATTCATGACCAAGATTCTCCTTCTACCACTTCTTATGTCCTTATGTGTACTGGTGACTCAGAAAAGAATGAAGTTGCAGTCGCAACTCGAGACAGAGATTATTCTCCATCAAAAGAGAAAGTTGATGATTTCCCACCTTCGTTGGTTTAACCTCCTCCCCAAACTTCACCTCCCAGTGGTCCTCTTCATATCAAATGACTGGGCCTCGATACAATTCTTTTCCCTCCTCCAAAGGGCATTGTTCGAAAGTCTTCGTTTAATCCTCACACACGTGCTACAAAAAACTACAGTATTGTAGAAGACCTTGCGCAAGCACCCTCTACGATGTCGGCTCTCGAATTCCTTCAAATTTGTCCGGCTCAACGGAAGGAGATTTTAAATTCCATTGGTGGAATTGACCCTACAAATACCAATTTGATAATATTTGACTTGGAAGATCACATTCCAAGGCTCCCTCCTCAGTTAGCACTTAAAATCCAAGTTGTTGTTGAAAACAAGAATATCTGTAGAATCGTTATTGACGAAGGAGCCTCAACTTACATTATGTTTGTTGCTTGTTGGAAAGCTATTGGCTCTCCTACCCTCAGTGAGTCACACAATACCCTTAAGGCCTTCAATGGTACAAGTTTCAAACCTTACGATGTTCTTCCCTCATTGTCTATTACGTTGGAAGGTAAATCGGTCAATGTCAAGGTTGAGGTCTTTGATGCACCTCTTGATTATAACCTTTTAATTGGTCGTAGTTGGATTGATTCCATGTGTGCATTTGTGTCTACCCTTTTACGTGTGTTACGTTTATTGCACCAAGGAAAGGTCATCATTGTTGATCAACTGGCCTTTTTTAATGTTGATTCTCGTACTAGAAACATATCTTTTATCTTGAAGACATATCGCGGTTATAATAATGACGACATGGGTCTTTTGAAAGATTCAAGTCTAATGGGTACATTTCCAATCCCACCACCTTATATTCCTCCTCCTTTTGTTTCCTCGATCAACATGATATCCACCATTGTTCGTGAAACCCTGGATTCATATGACCCGTGGATAGTACCTAGCCCTGGTGATCATCCTCATTATGACAACCAATTTCCCTTAAATCCAGTTCAATCCACTTATCAATCCATTCAATTAGAAACCCCCTCCCCTCCTTCTCTCTATGATACATCTCCTGATCCATTTCACGTTATCTTTCCTACTAATGATATGATCATGTTAGCCATGTCTATGGAAGACACTCCATGGGAAAATGGGCATCATCGTTCCATTCTCTTCCTAGAATGTGATACCATAGAGAGTTACCAATGGATTTCAGCTCAGTCGACCGGTGTTGTTAGTTCTTCCATTCCCGAGTCAACACACGATGTATTGTACGAAGGGAACTTGAGTAAAATTTCACCTACCATTCCTCTTGACATATAGATTAAACCTGGAGTGGTGGAGAATGTTCATATCGAGGCCTCATGTTCTACTGATGAGGTCCACACTTATAAAGCCCTTTTCCAAGAATTTCATGACGTTTTCGCCTGGAGTTATGAATAAATGCCAGTTATTGATCATAATATCATTGTGTGTGATATTAAGACTTATCTAGATGCTAAACCTGTTCGAGAGAGACTTCTCCCAATACATCCATGTAAATCCGCTGCTAGCAAGCTTGAAGTTTGAGAAACTTCTTAAAGTTGGCTTTGTCTATCCTGTGGCTTTGACCGATTGGGTATCCAATCTTGTTCTGGTAAATAAGAAACAAGGTACGATCCATGTTTGTGTAGATTATAGGGATATAAATAAATATTTTCCTAAGGACAATTATCCAACCCCATTCGTTGACCAGATCATTGACGACTATGTCAGGAGTGAAATATTATCCTTGATGGATGTTTTCTCTGGCTATAATCAAATTAATATTTTACCGGTGGATCAACACAAGACAACTTTCATTGTCCCTTGGGGAACCTTCGCCCACTGGAAATTACCTTTTGGTCTAAACAATGATGGTGTGACTTTTCAGCATGCTATGTCTTACGCTTTTCATGATATTAATCACATCATGCAACCCTATCTAAATGATCTACCGACACATTCCATGTGTTGTCAAGATCACCCGACACATTTACGAGATATTTTCCTATGTTGTCGTTATTATCACATATGTTTGAGCCCACACAAATGTGTTTTTTTTGTGGATTCTGACCGACTTCTTGGTTTTATCATGTATATACATAGGATTTGAGTAGACCCCTTGAAGGTTGAGGTGATTCTTAATCTACCTCCTCCTTCCACACTATGCCAGCTCCAAAGTTTGCAAGGGAACGAAAATTTTTTACATCGATTCATCCCCAATTACGTTGAATTAACAAAAGGATTCACTCGGCTTCTCAATAAAGGTTACTATTTTGTATGGGTCAACATTGCAAACAAAGCCTTTGAACCTTTGAAACTCGCATTAACCCATACACCACTATTGTTTCCCCCTGACTATAGTCGAGATTACTTCCTCTACTTAGTTGCTTCGGACTCTACCATTAAAATGGTTTTAGTCCAAGAGTATGATTCACACGATGAACATGTGATATACTATTTGAGTCAGATTCTCACGACTACCGAAACCAAATACTTACATGTGGAGAAACTGACCTTGGCAGCTGTTCAAGTTGTTCAACAATTTCGTCACTATATCTTATTACGCAGGACCACTGTTATTTCTGATTGCAACCCCATGCAACATATCCTTACTCGACAATTTCTAGGGGGAAAGTACTCCAAATGGATAGTTATTATCTAAGAGTTTGACTTGGAGTTTGAACACGCTAAGTCAAAGAAATCTTTGGTTTTTTCTGAATTGATATGTGACCTTCCCTCCACTGAGACAAAAAATGTGGCAAAGGATTCCTTACTAGACGAATCCCTCTTTCTGATCAGTTCTTATGACATATGGTATGAAGATATTATCATCTATCTCCAGACTCAAAATTTTCGGCCAGACCTTTCTAATATAGATCGTCATCGTATACGGTATCAAGCCCATCAATACATCATCCTCGGTGATACTCTTTACTGTTGGAGTTACTTCACACACACCTAGGATTTCTTTTTCCTAAGGTTTTTATTTGTTTATTAGTCATAATTAGTCATTATCCAGTCTCCTATATTTTAGGAGAGAATATTCCACCTGGAGAATATTCTCTTTCAGTTCACACTTCAGTTTGACTAGTTGAGTTGAGTTTAGATGTTGCATTGGGATCATCACCATGCAACATTGGGATCATCACCATGATAATTCGACATTGCCTTGGTATCATCCCCAAAGTGACACATTAGCCTTGATTCCTTGAGTTAACTCCTCACTACTTTCTGTTTAGTCAGTTAATTGAAGACTAGTTGACTAGTTAACTCAACTAGGTGGCAGTTCACTCCCGTAACTGCCTGAGAGACTAGAATAGGTGGTAGTTCACTCCCGTAACTGTTTGTGTGTGTCCAGATCACTCTATAACCACTATGGTGACTTGGTTCACCTCAATTTGAAATCATTGAGTTATACAGAGTATATCATGTGTAAATTATTCATTATTCACAACGGTTAATGAGAATTATTTCCATTATTTCTCTCCTTCTTCTTCTTTTTCCAATTCTCTCTGCAAATGTGTGTATCATTGTTTAGCTATATCTATTATGTGCAGGTCAACACATTTACATGGTATCAGATCTAACAGATTGCTAAGCAAAATCTACACCAAAACTTTTTGTGGGTACAAAAGATCGAAGACAGCGAAAAGATGGAATTCCAAAAAGAATTCATTCTTACAGCTTACAACTATTTTGCATGGAAGGAGAAAATAGCCATACATATCCAATCCAGAGGATTGTATAGGTTAACCATGAATATAGATACAGAGCCGATATCATCCATAGAAAAATCCAAGTACTTAAATCGCATGGATGAGGCACTCGGAACAATTTGCAGTCTTATTTCTCTCGATCTCCTTTTTCATATATCTTCCTGTAAGACTCCCAATGAAACTTGGACCATATTGGAAGGGCTCTTTGGAAAATAGGATGAGATGAGGGGACACATGTTGGAGGTGGAGCTGCTCACATTGGATCCAAAAAGATTCGAGAATATCCAAGATTTCTTTACAAAATTCAAGGATTTACTGTCGCAACTCAAAGCCTGCGGGGTTGATAAATCAAAGGAGGAGAAACAAATGGTTCTCACCATCCTCTCCATGCTTGGTCCTGAATTCTCTGTATTTGTATCCACATTCCATACTGTCAGATTCACCTCTAGAGCCACCTGGAAGATGCCTTCTCCTGAGGACTTTATCGAATCCTTGACACAAGAGCAAACCAAGCTCATCAACATGGGCGCAATCAAAGTCCCAAGGGCGCATGCACTCACTATGCATGATGGCAGCCACAAATATCAGAAATCTAAAGATAAATATAATCGGAAATATCATGCACATATGAAGAAGGAAGGGTACACAAAACTCTTCATCGATGCCTCTGGATCTGAAGGAGAAAAGGGAAGAAAAGGAGAGAAATGCACATACTGTCACAAAGGATTCCATTTGGAATCCGCATGCATGCAAAAACAAATAGATCTGATGTCTCAAATACTTCATCAAAACAACCTTGGAGATCGCATCCCCGAGGGTGCAAAGAAGAAGAAGCCAGAAGATCCGAATTCCAAGAAAGGCAATTCTAGCCATGCCTTGATTGCCATCAACTCCTCTCCCGATGCTTGGATCGTAGATTCAGGAGCATCACATCACATGGATTCCTCAAAAGTAGTCTATTCTTCTTTGGATTCATGCAAAGGTCCTCCTATTCTGATGAGGGACAACTCTTTTGTCGAAGTCACCGGCAAAGGAAGGATTGAACTCACCAACGGAAGCTTCGAGAACATGCTGCATGTTCCCAAGATTTTTGTCAACCTTCTCTCCATGTATCAGATGACGAATTCCAGTACCAGAAAGAAAGTTGTATTCACACCAAATTTCTTGGACATATACGACATGCAAACCAACTCCAGGGTTGCTACCGGTGAGGTAAATCATCATTCTAGATTGTATACATTTTCTGAATTCATTGAACCTGATTCTTCTTTACTACTTACTCATGCTGGTGAAAGTAGTAGGATATGGCATGAAAGGTTTGAACATTTGAATTTCATATGCATGCAACAACTTAGAAAGCATAAATTAGTTGATGTTCTACTAGACATCCATTTCTCCAAGGGAGTATGTGAGGGATGTGTTCTCAGAACACACCCTCAAGAGAAATTCGTCAAAGGAAAGTCTCAGCGAGCTTTCGCACCTTTAGATATGATCCACAGTGACCTCATGGGTCCTTTTTCGCATCCATCAATCAGAAAAGAAAGGTTTGTTCTCATTTTTGTTGATGATTTCTCACATTTTACTTGGATCTACTTTCTTAGGCAAAAATCTGAGGTCTTTCAACACCTCAAAGATTTCAAAGCTTTGGTTGAGACACAGTCCGGAAAGAAGATCAAAGTCCTCCGAACTAATAATGGGGGAGAGTATGTGAATCATGAGATCCACAATCTTTGCCATGAGGTAGGGATTCAGTTGCAGCATATAGTTCCCTACACTCCACAGCAAAATGGAGTTGTTGAGCGGAAAAACCGATCTCTAAAGGAGATGGCATCTTGCATGTTGCATGCAAAGTCACTACAACAAATACTATGGGCAGAAGCACTTAACTGTGCAACATACATCCAAAACAGATCTCCCCATAGATCTGTCAATGATAAGACCCCCTACGAGGCTTGGAGTGGCCTCAAACCGGAAGTGACCCACTTTCGCATTTTTGGTTCTCGTGCATGGGCCCGGATTCCCTCTGAAAAGAGGAAGGCACTTGATCCATGGAACACTGAGTGCATTTTTGTTGGATACCCCGACGGTGTGAAGGGATATTGGCTTATTGATCTTTCCTCAGACCGATTCATCATTGAGCGTAGTGTTCAATTCGAGGAAAGTGTCTCGCATGTACCTCAGCAGTCGTATACAGACACCTTCACTCTTCCACCTGTCCGAGATTATGAGCATGCACATGTTGACTCTTCTTCATATGATATTTATGATTCATAGGACTCATATGATTCAAATTCAAAGTCAATACAGTCAGATGCAGAGTTAGAGCATCCAGATGCAGTTGCAGAGCCAGAGAAGAGGCCCAAGTGGGCACAGATTACTCTTCGGGATGCAGGGGATCTCGTTGGTGATCCAGCCGATACTAGGAGGACTTGATCTGATTTTGAGGAGCCTCCTATTGCACTCACTTCCACTGAACCATTTCCTTCCAGGAATCTTTTCTTGGTTCAGTCTCTAGATCCACAGTCTTATGGCGAGGCTGTTGGAAATCCCTTTTGGGAATCTGCCATGCAGGAGGAGTACAACTCCCTCCTCGAGAACCAGACTTGGGATCTGGTTCCCCTTCCTTCTGGGAGGAAACTTTTCAGATGCAGATGGGTCTATAAGACCAAGAGCGCAGAAAATGGACAGATCAACAGATACAAAGCTAAGCTTGTCGCCAAAGGCTTTCAGCAGGTTCATGGTATTGACTATGACGAGACCTTCGCTCCAGTAGCGAAGATGGATTCCATACAATTGGCACTTGTCATTTTGGTAGACAAGGGATGGGAAGTACATCATATGGACATGAAGAATGCATTTCTTCATGGTGATATCTCTGAGGAGATATACATGGAGCAGCCCCAGGGATTTATGAAAGACTCATATTTGGTCTGTCAACTGAAGAAGTCACTTTATGGCCTCAAGCAGGCTCCGAGGGCATGGTATGCCAAGATGGACTCCTACTTGTTGTCACATAGCTTTGTATGTTGTAAATCAAACCCGGATGTATACATGCTCAGGACGGTTGATTCACTTCTACTTTTAGTTATGTATGTCGATGATTTGTTGATCACCGGTTGCTCAACTTCAGTGATAGCTGCAGTCAAGAGGATTCTTCATGATAGGTTTTTGATGATGAACATAGGTATGCTACACTTATTCCTTGGACTTGAGATCAGTCAGAATGCATCAGGCATGAAATTGTCTCAAGCCAAGTATGCACGAGATCTCCTTGAGAGATTTCACATGACAGACTGCAAGTCTATTCTGACTCCTTTCCTATCAGGAGTCAAACTTGAGGATGGTGGGGAGACTCCACTGGTTGAAACCACACTGTACAGATAACTAGTGGGGAGCTTGTTGTATCTCACACACTCCAGAACATACCTCTCATATGCAGTTGGCATAGTTTCTAGGTTCATGCAGGAGCCGCATGAGCTACATTGGAAAGCTGCAAAGCATATCCTTCGATACGTATAGGGAACCATCACCTTTGGGATTCATTATGCAGTAGACTCTACATTAGATCTCATTGGGTTTACTGATTTTGACTGGGCTGGTGATAGCATTGATCGCAAGTCCACATCCGGTTACTCACTCAGTCTTGATTTCGGACCTATCTGTTGGTCGAGAAAGAAGCAAGATGCCATTGATCTATCTTCAGTCGAGTCAGAGTACATAGGGGTAGTTAACATAACCATTCAGGCTATGTGGCTACAAAATTTTCTCACTGAGTTGGGCATTCAGTTTAATCGGTCGATCGTCATCTGGTGTGACAACCAGAGAAATCTGAAGTTCTGTAGAGATCTAGTTCAGAGGCAGCAGACGAAGCACATTGAGATCCACATGCACTACATCTGGGACTTGGTACACGAGGGGATCATCGACTTATAGTTCTGTCCTTCAACAGAATAGACGACAAACATTTTCACCAAGACCTTCACTGAGCAGAAATTCCATTCTCTGCGAGGTCATCTTGGAGTGAAGGACACAGTTGCCTAGAAACTGTAGTTCTTCTTTTTTACATACATTGTACCTTGAGCGGGGGGGTTTCCCATGAGGTTTTTCCTCTTTCCTCACTTTATTTTAAGCGTATATTTTGTACTTGGGTACCTAACATGGCCTCATTGTCGGGACCCAATCTTTATTTTCACAATAGTGATGTTCAAGGGGGGTGTTGGAGTTACTTCACACACACCTAGGATTTATTTTTCCTAAGGTTTTTATTTTTTTATTAGTCATAATTAGTCATTATCCAGTCTCCTATATTTTAGGAGAGAATATTCCACCTGGAGAATATTCTCTTTCAGTTCACACTTCAGTTTGAATAGTTGAGTTGAGTTTAGATGTTGCATTGGGATCATCACCATGCTAATTAGACCTTGCCTTGGTATCATCACCAAAGTGATGCATCAGCCTTGATTCCTTGAGTTAACTCCTCACTACTTTCTGTTCAGTCGGTTAATTGAAGACTAGTTGACTAGTTAACTCAACTAGGTGGCAATTCACTCCCGTAACTACCTGAGAAACTAGAATAGGTGGCAGTTCACTCCTGTAACTGTTGGTGTGTGTCCAGATCACTCTATACCACCACTATGGTGACTTGGTTCACCTCAAGTCGAACTCATTGAGTTATACATAGTATATCATGTGTAAATTATTCATTATTCACAATGGTTAATGAGAATTCTTTCCATTCTTTCTCTCCTTCTTCTTCTTTTTTCCAATTCTCTCTGCAAATGTGTGTATCATTGTTTAGCTAGATCTATTCTGTGCAGGTAAACACATTTACATTTACCACCGTGGTATTGACTCCATTTTTCAATGATGTCTCACCTACAATGAAGTTGAGAAATCTTTGAATGATTGTCAGTCTGGAGCATGTGACGGTCATATGTCTGGGTATGCCACTACCCAAAATATCTTACGAGTCAGTTATTTCTAGCCTTCACTGTTTAAGGATTGCATTATTGTCGTCCATAAATGCCATGCTTGTCAAACTTATAATCATAAGATCTGATCTCATCCCACTCCTCTTCACCTTGTAGTTTATGTTGGTCCATTCTCTAAATGGGGCATTGACTTCATGACATGTAACCCTCACTCATCCAGGGGTCATGGATACATTATTGTAGCTGTGGATTATTTCACTAAATGGGTCGAGGCGATGCCTACATTTGATAACACCAGGAGAACTGTAGCATTTTTCATATTCAATCATATCATTACTCGGATTTGTGTCCCTCAAGCCATCGTTACTGATCATGGTAGTCATTTTCGAAATTTTATGATGTCTAAACTTACTAAAACATTGGGTCTTTGGCATGAAAACTCAACCCCCTATTATCCACATGACAATGGCCAGGTTGAAGCAATCAACAAAGTTCTCACTACTATGCTTTGACGGATGATAGGAATTCATAAGATGAATTGTCACATGATGTTTTTCTCAGCATTATGGGCCTATCGAACATCCGTTAGTCTTCCATGAGATTCACACCTTTCCAGTTAGTATATGGTATCAAAGCAATTTTTCCGATTGAACGTGAGATACCATCTTTGAAACTAGTCGTTGAACTTCTCCCTAACACCTCTGCTGAAGAGGAACATCTATTGTACTTGATGCAATTAGATGAAACCTATCATGATGTCACCTTAGTTGTTGAAACTCAGAATAAAGGTGTTAAATCCCAATACGACAAGCATGTCAAACCACATGTTTTTTTTTTAATGTGATCTAGTTATTCTTTACAAGCAAGATCATGATTTTCTAGGGGCCGATAAATTTGAGCCCATGTGGCGGGGTCCTTATATTGTCAAACGAGTGTTGGAGAAGGGAGCTTAAGACATAGTAGATTATGATGGAATTCCAGCTTTGAGTGAACCTAGAAATGGGATTTACTTAAAGAAGTACTATGCTTAAATAATTTTTACATGAGTGCTTGTACTTTAGTGTATCATACTCTTGTTTTCTTTTTCATTGTTTGGTTTCACCCTTCATCTAGTTACCTTGAATTGTGCTTGGTTTTCATATGTCAGTGTCTTCGCTATCCTACCTTGGCTTCATTGATGGTGCTAGTCGTAGTACTCAAAACTTAGCATCTATTTCTTGGAAAATCTATGCAACTAATAATATCGCAGAATACAGTGCATTCATCGAATTATTGACCGACACACTAGTACATTTGGGTCAAATTCCGACTGTGCGTTCAACAAAATTTCCACTTTATATTTTTGGGAGAATGACAAACAGTTGACCCCCTCAAACGTCATTTCACATGATGTCTCTTTTCCAATGACATAGATATCGTCTTTATTGCGACGTTTCATGCGGACACGTGTCATCTCAGATTTGACTGTACAAACCCCAGATTTGATGTCACTCTTACCATGTCCAAGACGTCGCTCTTGCCACCTCCAAGATGTCTCTCTTTCCACTTCCCAAACGTCTCTCTTGCCACATCTTGGAGGTGGCAAGATATATGTCTTGGAGGTGGAAAGAGAGACGTCTTGAACGTGGAAAGAGCGGCATCTGGGAGGTGGCAAGAGAGACATCTTGGAGGTGGCAAGAGTGACGTTAAGAGGTATCAACTCTGATGTGGTTTCTATGGGAGAGACACTCTTGGAGGTGGCAAGAGCGACGTCTTGGAGGTGGCAAGAGAGATGTCCTGGAGGTGGCAAGAGCGATGTCCTGGAGGTGGAAAGAGAGACATCTTGGAGGTGGAAAGAGTGACGTACTAGAGGTGGAAAGAGAGACATCTTGGAGGTGGCAAGAGAGACGTGACAAGGTATCATCTCTGACATGGTTTCTAAGGGAGTGACACTGCAAGACGTCGCAATAGTGACTGTGTTGTATGTATTTAAAAAAAAAATACAATATCAATATTGAGAGGGACAGGTAAATTAACCTTTGATAAGATATTAGCCATATCAATATTTAAATCTATATGATCGGCCTTAGGCAAGGTTGGTTGAGGAGGACTAAATTCCAATGGTAAAGGGGGTCTTGTCTAGTGAGGTTTAGGATCACTAGGATATGTCTCAGGTGTGTTATCACATGAACTCTCAATTGTTGAGATAAAGTCTGAAAGCTCAAGTGAAATCATGCATAACATACAGGGAAGACCCCTGTCACCTCACCAGCCCTCTTTCACTTCAAGCCAACTTTCCTCCAACTGAAAGGGGTTTCCCTCAATTAATATCATGAGGACTTAAGGCAAGGAATCTCAATGTGGAGAGTGAAGTCTGAGAAAAATGTGTTTGGGTAGCTTTAGACTATTGAAGAAAGTACTTGGAGGTCTCAAGATCAATGTCTTTTCATTGGGCATATGGAGTTAATCTAGTGCTTCAATGGAGACCGAGGGAAAAATAAGACTGGAAAGTCTATCATAGGATTATCACCTCATAAGCCTAGGTCAACCTCCTAAGAGAGAAAACCCTAGAGTTTATCCCCTCATAAACACTAGGTGTCGTCCTATCCCTTCAAGAGCTACTAGCACAAGATCAAGACAACTATGTTTTAAACCCTAGGGGGATAGCCACTTCTAACCCCTATAACTAAACCCTAGCCAAGAAAATCCTTAAGGGGATATCCATTCCTAACCATTAAGGAAAACCTTCAATGCTTCAATGAGTTAAGATGGATAAAACAAGGGAAGGGTATGATCACTCTCAATCCTTCCTTAGGGTTTCAAGATTGTTCAAGGAGACAAAGTTAACATGCAACTATTACTCTAATATAGAATTCACCAAGATATCCTAAGAAACATCACATGCAACATAATGAAAATGCTTAAGCTAAGGTACATAACATTAAGAAAACCCATTTTCACAAAACATCCACCAAAAATAAAGAGAAAACATCCACTAGATCAATCTCCAAAAAATGTGCCTAAGTATAACACAAGATGATTCAACAAAATTTTCTCAAATGAGGGGAAAAGAGGGGATTTGGTGCAACATCCAACCTCCAAAGTCCCTTCAATTCTCTCTTTTATGCTCAAAATCAACTATACAATCTTCAATTGTTCTTCAATTGGGATATGGTTTCCTTCACCAAGCGTGTAAGAAAGACCCAACATCTTCCTTCACATGTGGTAATGTGGGCTTCAAAATGAGATAACGTTGTATCACAATCACGAGCCCACAAAGTCATCCAAGGAATCACCTTCTTTACCAGTTATGAAAACAAAGAACCATTATCCATTTACACATGGGCGTAAGAGATTCAACACAATCACATAACCTTCCTCAAGGGGTTGGCCCTAAATTTTTCTTCCACATGAAACCCTAGTCCATATGTAAGTTGTTATAAGATATGTATGTAATAGAACAGTTCTTAATTGAACATGTGTTCAAAGACACTGAAGATGAATAATTATTGAAGACTACTATGGAAGTTGATGATGATAAATCCAGAAGGACTTGGCAAAAACATGGCAGACAGTCTGAAGACAAAAGGAAATTGCAGATTGCAAAAGAAGGAATAGAAAAGAGGCGTGAAGATAGCCTTATGTTAGGATCAAACAAGGGTATATATACAGTGCAAACACTTGCAGTAATGGGATTATCTCTTCAAATTTTATTCAGTGATTATGAACCTGTATTGATAGTTAATGGGCAAGAAATGTTATTGAAAGGACATAAATGAGCACTAATGGAAAGGACTCTTAGTAAAGGTTGCATTATGGAAGATGGTAGAATAGAGATTCATAAGGAGAATTCAGTCCAAGGAGGTACAGCTAGTCCAGTAGCACTTAAGACTTCAAAAAAAGGTAGTCTCTATGGCCCCTTACTCCATGAAACTAACTTCCACTCTAGTGAAACAAGGTCTCCTTTTCTAGTGAAACAAGGTCTCCTTTCCCGGTGCCAGTCGATACAAGAACTAGGCTCTACGATGTTGTTGCCATAGAGACTAGTTATAATATTTGCATATCTAAGTTTTCACTTCTTTGTTCTCAGGGCTCAGCCCCGTTAACTACTCTTCCATAATAACTACTATAATCCAAATAACTTGGATGTATACAATACTTACCCACTCTATCACCCTCTAATTACCATTATATATATACGAGAGCTTGCGGGGACTACTCAATTTGACGACGAAAAACGATCCACCCAGAGGGGGTTTACTGCACAAGGCTCCTGCATAGGGTTGGTACCCCAACGAATATAATATGATCATCTCTGCACAACATAGGGATTAGCATGATTTTGGGAAGAACATGAAATAGTGAAAGATCCAGCATGCGAGACATGGTGATCATGAGAAATTCACGAATTGGAAATGCTATAACATACTCTTTCCCATAACTTTCTGTACTGGACCAACCTACTAAAATGTGAATAGGGATTAAAAATGTGGTCAATACAAAAGAGAATGGGGGGATATATGGCCGGCGTGAAATCTAACTATATGATTTCCTCAATCGATCAATCAAGCCAGTTAGAGAAACAATTGGGCCAGACAAGCAAGAGGCCTGTGTGTTTCCCTAACCACGAGGAAGAACAGAAACCTTACTATCTTCGGCCCCCTTTCAACCTTCAATAAAGTAGTTCCTGTTCGCACAGGGGCAGACCCAGGGTTCACTCCAAGAGTGCACCAACAAGCCCTAGCTACTGGCCCTTTCGGCAACACCTGCAAAGCAGATGTAGTCTCACCCGAAGCATCTAAGAGGGGGGTTGCAGGACATAGATGTCTACAACCAGGGGAATATCAAGTGGAACTAATACAACAATAATGCAGCATTCATATATCTCTTATCAGCTAGATATACTCTGTGCAGCTATAAATCTGATCTAACACAATAATGCAAATAACAGTATAACAATGACAGAGATCCAGGCATCAATCACACATATGACACAAAATATACGTGGTTCACCCTCTCTCTAGGGATACGTCCATGAAACTGTGATTATGATATATTAAGATAAATCTTATACTTCTGATCTACCCTCTTAGTCAGCAGATCTTCTCTCTTCTTCTCTCTGTCTCCCACCTTCCTGCGCACCCAGCTGCAGGACTTAATCTTCGCACCCAGCTGAAGATATTACAATACCAGAAGGCTCTCACTCTCAACACTCCTCTCTCTCCCAGTACAATAATCTCTCAACCAATAACAATCAATATCAATACCCAACACTAGTACTGACCCGACCTAGGTCCTCTTGACCTCTATTTATACATTATAGTCCCTCATCGATAGCCTTAGTTCAAAACCTAGGTGTCAAAACCCTAATTACCTAAAACCTTGTGTGTCTAAAACCCTAGGTCAACTTGACCCGCTTTTTTAGGGCTTCGCCAGCCTGTCTTTCCTCCCTTCTCATGTGGTACTCCAAATAATCCAATGGTGGATTTCTCTACTTGCTGAGTTGTCCTCAATCCATCTTCCTTGTTGATCTGTCATCCTAGATCTCCTCATTCAACAACTTTATTTTTTGTAATTCACTCCGGCTTTTATGCTCTTTTTCTTACTTCGACCCAATGGCAGACATTGTGTTTCCCGTGCAGTTCATGTTTGACCTTTTCTTCCTTGATCTTCACTTCCTTCCATAACCAAGGGCCAACATGCCCCCAACACTCACTTGTGACTCATCCCGAGGCACTTCAGATCTAATCCTTCCATTTCACTTCAACTTTGGACTACGCAGTGAAGCCTTTGCTTTCTGTTTTATGCCTCCTTCCCATCCTTGTGCAGACTGTCTTTTCTATGTCTGGTACCTAGTTTCAACTACACCTGGTACCTAGACCCTTTTCTCCTTTCTTTTACTGAGATCTGCGAGGAAACTGGTTGTCATAATACAACTTTAGCAGACTCCCATTCACTAATCCTTCTTTCCATTCTCCCTTCAATGTCTTCAGCTGCGCAGCTCCTCCTTCTGTAACATAGGCGATCTCATATGGTCCAAGCCAATGCGTTCTGAACTTTTCTGGATGTCTTATAAATTTACTATCATACACCAGTACTAAATCACCTTGCTTAAATGCCTTCTTCTTGATGTGTCTGTCATGATAGGCCTTATCTCTTTCCTTCTGTACTTGTTGATGGAATCATGCAATAAATCTGTCTTATTCTAGTTCAACTAGCTAGGAAATACTCTCACAAACAACGCCAGTATCATCCATGTATGTAAATGCAACAATTCTTAAGCTTGGTACCAAGTACTCCATCGGGACAATAGCTTTGATGCCATAAACCAACTTGAAAGGGGTCTGCATTGTTAATTTCTTGCAAGTGGTTCTATAAGCCCAGAGTACTACTGGTACTCTTAAATCCCAGTCATCCCTTTTCACACTGCAAATCTTTGTCAATGTTGTCTCCAAGATTTTGTTGAATGCTTAAACCGTTCCATTTTCTTGTGGATGGTAAGGTGTACTCTTCTGATGGTGAACTGCAAATTCTTCAGTCAGGGCTTCAACTATCTTGTTGATGAAATGAGTGCCTTGATCTCTCATAAGGGTCTCAGGGCATCCAAACCTAGTTATTATGTCATCAAATATAAAACACACATCTGTAGTTGCACTACAGTCCTTGACTGCTCTTGCTTCAGCCCCTCTAGTCAGGTATTCTGTCACAGTGATGATGTACCTTGCTCCTGTGCATTTTCCTAGTGGGTTTATAGGTCCCACGAAGTTAATGTCCCGCTTTTCAAATGATTTTAGGTTCATCTGTGGTGCTAGTGGAATTTCATCTATTCGGGATGGTTTTCCAACTCTCTAGCATACATCACAGGCTCTGGTATACTCTTTATCATCTATGTGTAAAGAAGGCCACCAAAGGCCAGCTCACAGAACCTTCTGCACGGTTTCTTTCCTTGCGTAATTTCCTCCTACAATGCCTTCATGAGCTTCTGCGAGGATCAGCGAGTGCTCTGCCTCCATCACACATCTTCTTAGTATCTCATCAGGTCCCTTCTTATATAGTTGACCAGCTATCAATGAAAAGTTTACAATGCGCACCACTAGTTGTTTCTTCTAGGAAATTGTATACTCACTTGGAGCCATTCCTGTTGACAGGAATTTGACTATGTCTGTGAAGTGGTCATCCATCTTCCTAATGGTGAGAAGTTGTGCATCTGGTAGTGTATACTCCATACTGGTGGGTTCTTCACCATGTTCCAACCTCAACAGGTGGTTGGGTACCTTGTTCATTCTTCCTTTCTTAACTATGATCTCAAAATCATATTCTTGAAACAGGAGAAGCCATCTGCATATTCACCCCCCCAACACTATCTTGTTGACTAGGTAATTCAAAGAAAAGTGATCAGTAAACATTTTAAAGTGTCCTCCTAGTAAGTAATGGCGGAATTTTTGCAGTGCGTACACCATGGCTAATCCTTCTCTCTCTATAGTAGTGTAATTGATTTCAACTGTAGATATCTTTCTGCTGGAAAATGCTAATGGATGGTCGATCTCCCCTTCTCCAGGTTGTGCAAATACTACTCCTAATGAAATAGAAGACACATCAACATGCACAGGAAATTCTCTACTCCAGTCTGGAAAGACCAAAATGGGCGCAGTCACCCTCTTTTGTTTTAGTGTGTTGAGGCTCTGTTGGCATTCGAATGTCCAACCAAACTGACAATATTTCTTTAATAACTTCTCCATTGGCACAGTAATCTGAGCATATCCTTTGATAAATTTTCTGTAATAGCCAGTATGTCCTAGTGTAGTGCATATTTGTTTGACTAAAGTAGGAGGCGATAAGTCGACTATAATTGCAATTTTTGATGGATCAGCCAGTAAGCCTTGATTGCATACAATATGTCCTAATAATACTCCAAAAGGTGAGAAGAAGATGCACTTCTTCAAATTTAAATCAATTTGACACTGCCTGCATTTGTCCAACATTAGTCTTAGACATTCAATATGATTTTTTAGCAAACTAAAAATAGTCTAGTCATCAAAATAGGCTTATAAAAACTTATGTAAAAATTCTTTGAACGCTTCGACCACCACCCTGGAGAAGATGGTTGGGGAATTCTTCAGTCCAAATGACATCACTGTGTATTGGTACGATCCCCATTCTATGGAAAATGTGGTCTTGTGGCGGTCCTCCTTGGCAATCCGGATCTGATGGTATCCTGAAAATCCATCTGTAAAAGAATATACCTCTTGGCCTCCCACATTATCCAACACTTCGTCTGTGAATGGTGTAGGGAAAGGATCATGCAAACAAGCATCATTCAGCTTCCTGATATCTACACATATCCTGATCTCGCCTGTCTTCTTGTCTTCCACCACCATAGGGTTGATCCACTCTAACTCTTTGATGGGTTCAATAATCCATGCTTCTAACATTCTATCGAGCTCAATCTTCACTTTTTTCTTATATTTCGGGTTCAATCTGTAGGGTCTTTGCTTAACTGGCTTCGCATCTGGTTTCAAAGGTATTCTCATCTCTCCCATAGGTCCTTAGATACCCTTCATATCAGTGAACTTGGTTGGAAACAAGTCCTGATACTCGTGCAGTAATTCTATAATTGTTTCAATGGTAGCAACATCCCAGTAATCTCCGACATTGGCAAGCTTTGGTGTCTCCTCTATCCCAATATTGAATTTCTTTATCTTGATCGGTTGTCCAATGAATGGCATCTCAACTCCTGGTCCTTCCACATCCTTGTGGCCTTCTGTCTCAGCAATGTTTACCTTCCTTGGATCATCATCTGTGTTGGCATTAATGTTGTAACATCCTTTTAGTTTCTAGAATGGCGCAGTCCATTCGTCCTCTTCTTGCTCCAAAGGGAGGCTAGATGCCTCCTTAAATACTTTCTGCCTCACAATCTATAGTGCTTGATCTACTAAAGGAAATTCACTTTCAAACAAAAAGGTGGTTACAAAATTCAAAAGCATACCTTCCCAATCTGCAGTGATGAGGCGCAGCTCCACTTGAAGGTACCAGTTAATAGGGGTAATGTCCAGTATGTTAATGAATCTATGTACCCATTGTTCTCGATGAATGTCACTCCAGGATTCTTCGCAGCTTCGCACATGGTCCTTTGGGAAGCTTCGACCTGTGTACCTCACTTCGCATCTTCCTACTTGTGCTAAGAACCGTGTTGTCATCAAGGTTCGGCATTGTGTCCAGTCTATAATATTGTTTTTGTGCATTCCCCACCATCTTGTTGGTGTAGCTTTCAGGGCCTCATCCATAGCCAACAACCTTTGTTGTGCTGGTACACTTGTTTCAAAATCTGAGAGGAAGGATTCTAGAGGGTTCAGACCATCAAAGGTAGGCAAGTGACTTATTTTTGTACTAATCCAGAGAACTTCTTTAGTCAGTCGAGCACATCTCCTTGTGGATACTTCATACATCTGGTTCTGCCAATTCTGCAGCGCTTCTTCTAAATATGATGAGCATGTGATGTCACTTCACCAACTTAGATTTCCATCGGCATTAGGGTTGAGATAATCCTGTTGTCTAGATGTTAATTTATATATGTTTTCCATCTCATATGCGTGGTCTTCTTCTCTGATGGGCATTGTATATCACAGACCCTCATCTAGATCTAAGGGTGCAATGACCCTAAGTCCAGGTTTTTCAAATTTCATGCGTCTTTTCTTTAAATCAACAACAGTAGAATTGTTGAAGGCCCAATCAATTCCTAGAAATGCAGGGTAAGGGAAACTATCATCAACAGTTTCAATTACCTCAAAATCTGCAAAGATCGTAACTCCGTCGATGATCAGGGGATCAAATTTTGCTCAAAAAATCAAAGTTCTTGGAATCGCTTCAAATTGGACGAGAGCGTAGGCCTCGTCGTTTCGAACCCAACGCAACTCGTTTCATCTCAAACGGACGTCGGGAGTGAGAGATATCGCAATCTGTTTGAAATGTCAAACAGGCAAAAAAAGGACGTTGATTGTACAGTCCATACAGGCTGACGTGGTAGGGTCGTACGACTGTAAGCTGATGTGGCATGTGATGATGTGGCAGTGTTTGGTTGGTAGCTGAGAGTGAATGGTATTCTGACATGTGGCATCATTTGGACAAGTGATTGGGTGCCATGTGGCCCAGTCATGGGCTACCACGTGGCACCCCTTTATTGGTTGTTGGGTTGTTTATTAAAATTTTATGGAGTCCATGGGATTCGAACCCTAGACCTCCCCACCATGTAAAGCCTTCACAAATCCGCCCGACCATTGTACCACCGCTTGTTCCTTATTGCATATATGGGTTGGTATATATTTATTTTTGGTTTGTGTAATCGTTGGCGGGGGGGTCGGGCCGGGGCTTAGCCCCGACCCGCGGTCATATTGTTCTACATACATGTAACCGTATATATATATCACGCGGGAATGTTAAACCATAACCAAATCTCCGATCATATGGACGCCAATCATATGACCTGTTGTATATGCGTTGGTTTAAAAGTTTTCAACGGTCCGCGCACCTGGTCCCATGGCGCCTTCCCATGTGACTTGGGTTTTAACCCCTAGCCTTTTTATATGTATATATGTGTGGTCGTATGGACGACTCACATGCCTAGGTGCTAGGCAGTTAGGGGCTGGCGTGCCCATAACTGTCCTACAGTTCACACCATTGGCGTGGTTGCGCCCGGTGCTGGGTTTTCACGCTTTAAATTGCATGTGTCCTAGGTTCATGTGACAAGGGTGTGTTTTGTAGAAGCAGAGACAGCAAGCTTGAAGGGGGGACTTCCAGGAGGCCTAACTTCTTCGTTTTTTGACCGATTGAGGTGCCGAAAAAGCCCAACTAGGGGTTTTTGGACTCTCTGAAGCCATTGGAGCAGTCTGTTGGTCAATTTGAGCATTGTAAGGCATGTTTTTGAGCACTTTGAGCAATTAATAATAATGATCCATTGGAAGCTGGACCAGGAGATGTAGCCCAAGAGAGGGGTGAACTCCTTTATCAATTGTTGTGTTTATGTGCTTATGTTCATTGATTATGCTGCTATTTATTTGTATCTTTCATGAGTAATCCTTTAATTAATGTGTTGCAAATTTGATCCATTTTCTTTTAACACATAAAATTTACTTGCAAATAATTTCAAGATTTCAAGTCTTATTCAATTTTTAGATCAGTCGATGTCCACAAGGACACGCTCCAATCATCCAAATGGGTTTACAGCTTGTTGATTAGCCATTCTAAGCCTGATAGGGAAATAGATCAACTTTTTTTTTCCCATTAGTGCCCAAGTTTTCTTCGTCATGACATTGACCTCCGACCCTAAGTTGAGAACCACATAGTCTATATCATACTCTCCTATTTGAGCATTCAAATGTAATTCTTTGTTTGTTCTTCTCTTCTTACCAATATGGTGTACTGCCATGTTCAGTAAGGAGTCTACCTTTCCTAGCTCATACTGCCTGATTAGGTTCTGTAACTCTTGCACAACATTCTTATCCCGAATTAACTTAAGACAAGTGTACAAAAATTCGATGAGTTTACTTACCTATTTTCCTTCTTCCGGTGAAGCCGATTGATCAAATGCCTGAGGAATTCCATACTCTTTTACTTCTGGTCTCATTTTAGATGAGGATCCTTGTTCCCCTTTGAACTCTTTTCTTTCCTCCTCGAATATTTTTCTTTCTTTCCTTGCATCAAAAGCCTGAGTCTTCTCCACATCTTTCCTGATACGTGACTCTTCTGCGATATTTCTTTGGATTGTTCTATCTTCTCCTGTAGCAGGGCCTCCTCGAGTAATAAAAACGAATCTAGGGTCTATTCCACGTGGTTTAGCATATATCAATTGCACTTGTGGGTTATGCTAGGGTCCTCATCTTTCCTGAAGCTTAGCCAATAGCACAAAGCATTCTTCTATAACATGCTCGAAAGAGTTACAATAATTGTAGGTTGTGCAAGGATTCTGAAAATCCCTTGCCAAGTGTCTTGGCTGGGCATAGTTATAATAGATTATTTGTCCTTGGCCTCGGTCCATACCTCCTCCTCGTGCTCATCCTCTGTATCCACCATGAGGATTGAAGTTTCCTCTCCCTGGAGAGTTGTACTACAAAGTGTTTCCTTCTTTCTATACTTCGCCTTGAATCTTGTATATGTCCCTCAAACTCTCATGCATGAGATCGTAAGCTCTACAATATCAATCATCATGCCCCACTGATATACAGAATGTGCAATACAAGTTTTTGGGTGTCTAAACATACTTCTGCATGTAATAGCACTCACTTAGGCGATGCCTATTTCTGCATACATCGCACCAGGGTAGGTTAACTTGCTTCAAGTGGATCGGTGCTCCTGAGGCCAAATACTCATGAAATAAGGGACAGTGTTCCTTATCATGACCTTTGGATATGCATATTACACACCAGATATATTCTCTTTTGTCCCTCCCCTTGTCCTTCTTTATATCCTCTACCTACAGAGACAAACTAGTCAGTTGGCTCAAGATCTGGCTCATGCCTGAGCTAGATTCTCCCATAGGTGTCGATTCAAGCTTCATGGCAATATAAAAAGATTCTACCTGTGATGTAATCTTTTTTTGCATCAGAGGGACTCTGATGTGTGGTAACAGTGCCACAATGAACCATTCTTTATTCTGTTCATCGGGGATCTGAAAAGTTAATCGACCTGTTAGGGTCTTGAATCTTCGATCAAACTCCCAAATAGGTTCTTCTACCTTTTGTTTGATCTCTTTTAGCTCTGTAATACATTGTGACTCTGAATTAGGTTTCTTAAACTCTGCAATCAGTGCATTCTTGATCTCGTTCAGTGGATTAGGCTACGCCAATCCTTGATGGATTCGTCGGTGATACTTTTAATATTCCACATGGCCTCACATAGGAACCAGTGTTGATCGAGATCCTTAGATCCATCTCCCCTGAAGATAGGAAGCCTCATCTCATCTACCATAGATTTCCCTAGGATTCTTGTCTGAGTATAGGCTAAGTTGCTAGTAACAACACTCTGAAGACTCTGGTGGTTCTGGCTATTCTAGTTGCTTGGTGCTATTGAAACAACAGGAGGGTTAGTGTTACTTACTTCAATAATCTACATAGTTCCTAAGGTTTCTGGCTCGCTTTGGCGAAGTTCTTCAACTTCCCCTTCTTCCGTTCTGGTGGGTTCTGAATGTTCTTCGTCGGTTAGATCTACCTCTTCTCCACTGTAGAAACCCTCTTCTTCGTAGTTTTGCTTAAACAGGTTCTCAAGGTGAACCCCTATGAATACTCTTCCACTGCACATATGTCCAGCTTCTGTGTCATTGTCGTTGTCTGAATTTCTAAACATTATCCTTTTCAGGTCCAACCAATATACTATATCTTCAAGACATTCTTTTCATGCAACAACATCTTTATTCTCAGCTTCAGAAAGTGAAAAAAATTTCTTCTGAGTCCTTTGAAAAAGTATCTCTCGGCTTGGCTATATGATTCTACCCTATCAACAACAATATTCGATGATATAGCCTCCAATGGTATATCAAACCAATGATCTATTGCTCTGGATACAATGTTGTCAACTCTCTTGACCTTCTAGATCAGTGCTGGTGTCCAAACCAAAGGAGGTCTAGATCTGATCTCGAACTAGGTATCGGCTAACCTAGCCAACCACTTAAACAACTCTTGGTGGATTCCTCGAAAGAAGATCTCGTGAATGTCTATGAAGATGTATCTTTGTAGCCAATCTTCAGTACTCAGTTTAGGGTTCTTGTTCTAGGCTTCAGTGAAGTCCCTCTCTTGATCCTCTATCCACTTTTGAATCTCTATCTTCAATGGGAACCACCTTGAAATTCCCTTAAAAATATTTTGGTCCCGGCAACGAAACCATTTGTTGGCACAGGGGCAGACCCGGGGTTCACTCCAAGAGCGCACCAACAAGCCCTAGCTACTGGCCCTTTTGGAAACACCTGCGAAGCAGATGTAGTCTCACCCGAGGTAGCTAAGAGGGGGGTTGCAGGAAAAATATGTCTACAACCAAGGGAATATCAAATGGAACTAATACAACAATAATGTAGCATTCATATATCTCTTATTGGCTAGATCTACTCTGCACAGCTATAAATATGATCTAACACAATAATGAAAATAATAGTATAACAATGACAGAGATCCAGGCATCAATCACACATACGACACAAAATATACATGGTTCACCCTCTCTCTAGGGCTACGTCCATGGAACTGTGCTTATGATATATTAAGATAAAGCTTACAGTTCTGATCTACACTCTTAGTCAGCAGATCTTCTCTCTTCTTCTCTCTGTCTCCCACCTTCCTGTGCAACCAGCTGCAGGACTTGATCTTTATACCCAACTGAATATCTTACAATACCAAAAGGCTCTCACTCTCAAAACTCCTCTCTCTCACAGCACAATAATCTCTCAACCAATAATAATCAATATCAATACCCAAGACTAGTACCGACCTGACCTAGGTCCTCTCGACCTCTATTTATACATTAAAGTCCCTCACAGATAGCCTTAGGTCAAAACCTAGGTGTCAAAAACCTAATTACCCAAAACCCTAGGTGTCTAAAACCCTAGGTCAACTTGACCCACATTTTCAGGGCTTCGCCAGCTTGTCTTTCCTCCCTTCTTGCGCGGTGCTCCAAAGCATCCAATGGTGGCTTTCTATGCTTTCTGAGTTGTCCTTGATCCATATTCCTTGTTGATCTTTCATCCTCGATATCCTCATCCAACGGCTTTCTTTTCCGTACTTCACTCCAACTTTTCTTCTCTTTTGCTTACTTCGACCCAGTGACAGTCACTGTGTCTCCCACGCAGTTCATGTTTGACCTTTTCTTCATCGATCTTTGCTTCCTTCCATAACCAAGGGACAACAATGCCCTATCATTCATTGACAGACCAAACTATGGAAGGCAATATGTGCAATGGAGGGGGACCAAAAGGGAACTCCTTCCTTTGGGGGTGGGGGTGACCATCTCTGATTTAAGATCAGTATACTATTCATTTGAAGAAGATGTTTCAAGTAGTATCGTGCGACATGACATCTCCCTCCAATCAGACCTACCTGTTGAATGGATCTGACTCCATAGACTAAGAGTAGGTGGGTGGAAGGTGGAGAAAAAACATGCACGATAGTTTACCATTCAAGTGAGTTCGCGTCGGGGTTGGATAAAGGAGGAGAGGAGTGTGGCTTCTATATATAGCCATTTGTATGTTATCACGCCTGCCAATTTGTGAGCTATCGATCATCAAGTGACTAACGTCTTATTTGTTCGGGTTGTCTCTGAGCAATATTGATTTCTAGTTAGCGGTTATTGGTGCTCCCAACTGGCTTCATGAACAATGTAATCACTCGTACTAAGTGCATTAATGACAATGTGTTACCCATAACTATTAAGATCGTGGTTACATATGATTGTATACACCTATGTTTATTGGAGCCTCTTGATTACAGTATCTTTAATCAATGGTGTTCATTATACATAATATGTATAAGATATCTCATTATCCATGGTAACAATTATTATAAGCACACTACTCAATCAATATTGTATCACTTAAGTTGAATCCAATCATGTTAGTAATTAAGGTTATTACGTATAACACTAGTAATGGTATAGCCCTATCTATGTCTGTTTCCCATTTTATTACTATGGTGTTAATTAGGGAGATACGATAAGGTTATGTAACTAATCATAAGTGTTTACCTATTCTAGATACATACACCACCATATACATTTCATTGAATATATAGAGCATCACATTTATTAGGGAACAAAGTTATCATGATTAGTCAGATAGAGACTTGTATCACAATTATGAATATTAACCATGCAAGTGGTAGTAACCATTCTTACTTATCACTTTAATGGAGGTTTCTTTATTACAATATTACTTAAGATGGAGAAGAACCATAGCTTAGTATAACACTTGTATAGGTTGTAAACATTGTTGTACCATATTCTATCTTAATGGGAATGATACTATGATCTAAAAATGAAGAAGACTTGTATTCTTGAAAATATTTGCAAGTAAAATTTATGTGTTAAAATGAAAATGGATCAACTTTGCAACACAACTTTAATAGAATTTACTCATTCAAGATGCATATAAATAGTAGCAATAATAGTGAATAGAAAACATGTAACACAACAAATGATAAAGGAGTTCACCCCTCTCTTGGGCTACATCTCCTGGTCCATCTTCCAATGGATCATTTGTATTATTTTCTCAAAGTGCTCAAAAATGTGCTTTACAATGCTCAAAATGCCAAATAGACTGCTCCAATGGCTTCAGAACATCCAAAAACCCTTAGCTGGGCTTTTTCGACACCTCGCTTAGCCAAAAATTGAAGAAGATAGGCTTCCTGGAAGTCCCCCTTCAAACTCGTTGTCTCTGCATCTACAAATCGTGCCCTTGTTGGCTCAACCTAGCCCACACGCATATTTAAGCGTTAAAACTTAGCATCAGACGCAACCGCACAAACCGTGTAAACTATAGGACGGTTACAGGCGCACCTAGCCCCTAACCGCTAGGTCTATGGTCGTATGACCCATATGACCACACGCAAGTGCAAACATAGGCCCCATTTCCAAAATCCAATGGTTAATGTACAAGTGGTAGGTCGTTTGTATAACTGTTGAACCAAATTCAAACCAAAACCAAAACGCATACCCGTGCGCGCACATATGGTAATACATATGGTCATATTGCAATAATGTATGCGACCGGGGGCTCATATGAAAGGGCTATACAATAAGGCGTGCATATAGTAATGTGGTTACATTGTATACACGTGGGATCGGGGGCCAGGGCTAAGCCCTGGCCCGGTCCGCGCCCACCATACAATACATATCAACTTAAATATAATGTGCGCCATTTATATTACAAGGCACATGTGGTGGCTATTGGGCCACGTTTTGCCATTCCGTTCACTGCAAACATGCCACATCATATGCCAACTGTCCACACAATTTCCTACCACGTATCATACGATCTGCCACGTCAGTGTCTGTACGAACTGTCCAGTCAGCAACCCTTTTTTTGCCTGTTTGTCATTTTGAAGAGAACGTGATATCTCTCACTCCTGACGTATGTTTGAACCCAAACAAGTTGCGTTGTGTTCGTAATGACGAGGCCTACTCTCTCGTTCAATTTGAAGTGATTCCGAGCACTTTGAATTTTGAGCAAAATTTGATCCCCTGGATCACACCTCCCCATTGGAAAGCTTTTGGACCTCCAAAAGACTATTTTCAGTCTATTTGAAGATGAGGGTATAGTTCCCTCACCTTTCCAACCTCAATCCACTTGGCTTTGCTTGGATTGGTACCTTTAAGACCAACTCGAAGATACTCCACATTTCCTCATTTTGAAGTTCGCATTCTCCTGTCAAGGATTGTGTCTTCATGCAGTTCTATAAGATATTCTGGGGAAAAATCATCTATAGAAGGAATCTGAACATGCTCTCCTTGATCATCAATCAAAGGAGGCTCATACAATTTCAAATTCTCAACATTAACAACTGCATACATTTGCATATAAGGAGGCAAATCTAAACGAAAGGCATTGTTACCAATCTTGTCGATAATCTTGAAAGGACCATATCGAATTGGTTTCAATTTGTTACCTTCTCCTTTAAGCCTCTCCTTACTGATGTAAATCCAAACTTCATCTCCAACTTGGAAACTATGATCACCACGATGCTTTTCATGTCTCGTCTTGTACTTGGCTTGACTCTTTTCCAACTGCTCTTGCACCCTCTGATGTATCGACTGAATTTGTTCAATGAACGTTTCTGCCCTATCAATGTCATATTGACCATCAATAGCAATATCCTTCCCAAAGATAAAATCTAAAGGAGATTTAGGCAAATAGCCAAAACATTCTTCAAATGGCGATGTTTGAGTTGAAGAGTGCTTAGCTCAATTGTAAGCATGTTGAATGTAGTGTAAATGCTCATCCCAAAGCTTAGGATGCTTGCTGCAATAACCATGAAGAAGATGCACCACTGTTTGATTTACCACTTATGTTTGACCATCGGTTTGCGGATGAAAAGTTGTGATTTTTTTTAGTTTGGTGTCCATGAGTGCCCATAAACTCGACCAAAAACTTCCAACAAATCGAGAATCTCAATCAGAAATAATGGATTTAAGCAATCCAAAATGCACCCAAACATTTTGAAAGAACATTTGTGCCGTTTGTTCATCTATAACCTGCTTCTTACAAGGCATCAAAATACACATTTTTCTAAATCGATCAACCACAACATAAAGATAATCATGATTTCGTCTAGACATAGGTAGACCTCCTACAAAGTCCATAGAAATACTTTCCCAAGGACGAGAAGGA
>ML811151.1:0-13028 GCA_009831015.1 Picea engelmannii | reverse complement strand
TTAGTAATACATGAGACATCATGTTGTTATTATATATGAATAGTAAAATCTTGTAGAGTCCATATTCATTATGGTTATTATGATACCCTTATTTGCATAATAAATCTTTGTTCACAATCCTAACCTAATCAGTTCCATTAAGTTAATAAGAAAAAGTAAGCATCAGACTAGTTGAATAGAGTAATCAAGCTTCCTGATTAGACTAGTGACAATAGATCAGATTATCATGGAGACTATTGGTAACACGTAAACCATACTTATGGATATCAAGTATCCACTAATTATGTAAACACCGTGGAATAGAGCTAATTAGAGTAGTGTGAAAGAGATTAAAGAACTTGCTTGTACTTTATACCTTACTTCATGTGAACAAATCACTGTACTAATTAGGGAGATATACATGTGATTAAACTCCATAGAAGCCAATCAAGCTGAGTAATAAGCACCAATATTACGTGATTTACATGAAGTTCATATTGATTACAACTCTTTACCTCTTTAAACTATTAATAAGGGTATACATACTAGTGATTGTTATAGAAACACGGACCTGTAGTAAGCTTGTTAGACTAGTGAACAAATCACCATTACCTTTACTCTTAAGCATATTGCATTTACGTAATGAATAGAGTTGTGATATCATAACCTGTATGATGAAGCTTAGAGTCATTCAATAATCATAATCTTACTGAGTACTATCTTATTCAATAATCAAAATCTTATTGAGTACCATCTTATTCAACAACTTGATAGCTTAAGTAGTGTTATCACAAAGGCTAGTTATTCCATATTCCTTATATACTCTATAACGAGCTATTACCATTCCATTTAGCTAGGATATGATTCAATGGGATTAATTTACCTATGTTAGTAATCATATAAGGCTAGTTACTATAAGGATTACATATATGATAGTTTTCAAACTAAGCTTCATGCTTACTTATGGAACTAATACTAAGTGATGTGGTATGTGCTTTACCCTTTTCTAACACAAGCTTGACAAGAGATAAGGGTCTCTTTCAAAGGAAATTGGAAGCCTTTAAAAGAAAAATCTTAGAGAGTTCTAAAGGAACCTAACACTGATTATCGAAAAGCTTGGGGTTTTTTTGACAAAGCTTGTCAAGGGGATCCAAGTATGTGTGGGCTAGGGGATATTCTACATATTAACTCTTCCCACTATTTTCTTATGAAGTATGTTAAGGTACCAACAATAGAGTTTATTTTTATGCCCTTTGAATTATAATGAATACTACAAAGGCAAAAATATACAAACATATGCAGGTCATTGGAGATTCCAAGCCTCTAATGGATTGGGGCAATAGCATAAGAAAAATTGCAAATATTTTACTAGCCCCAATAATGAGTCTAGTGCTAGAGGTAAAACAATATTTTGATGATATATATTTCTTCATATCTATATAGAATACAATACAAGAGCATACCAATTATTTAAAGAAGTTGTGCCAATGCAAGAGGGGTCCCCATTTGTTCAGGAGTTTAGAGAAGGGGCTTAGCACTCCATAATGAAATCGACTCTTTATTAGTTGCTTGCATTGCATATTCTCTTTCTTAGAAGCATCTTATTTTGTTTTTATTAAGAATCATATCTAAAAGGGTATATTATTCAGAAGTAAAGGCTTCCTTAAAGGAGCCTAGGATGATAGTATATAGGTAGCAATACTACTATTGAACAAATTGTCAATGTTGATTTTTTTATCAAAAATACATGCCATTTAGGCCTCCTTAGGAAGATCAATGTATATTTTGGTTTCATTCTTGCCATATCAAATACATATATTAATTTCTTGGAAGAAAAAGGTCAACTAGTATTACCTAAGGTTGATGATGTTACATGTTATCTTCTCATGTGAATTTGTTGACTAGATGGATGGATGTTATTCATTTGTTTCTTTCTCCTTGTTGATTAATGGTTTTGCTTCATCTTTCTTCTAACCATCGAGAGGTCTAAGGCAGGGCTTCCCACTCTCACTTCTACTTTTTCTTCTTATATTGGAAGGTTAAGAAAATGCATTTTTCATGAAAGAGGTAATGGTAGATTGAAAGGTATCAAACTCATGAACCATACATCTCTAACACACCTATTGTTTGTATACTTTGCCTTACTTTTCGATCATGAATATTTGAGGGATGTAAGAGCGACGTTAAGAGGTATCATCTCTGACGTGGTTTCTATGGGAGCGAAACTCTTGGAGGTGGCAAGAGCGACGTCTTGGAGGTGGCAAGAGTGACGTCTTGGACGTGGCAAGAGTGACGTTAAGAGGTATCATCTCTGACGTGGTTGCGATGGGAGCGACACTCCAAGACGTCACAGTAGTGACTGTGTTGTAGGTATTTAAAAAAAAATACAATATCAATACTAAGAGGGACAAGTGCATTAACCTTTTCTAAGATACTAGCCATATCAATATTTAAATCTATATCATCGATCTTGGAGCTGGAAAGAGCGACATTGAGAGGTATCAGTTATGACGTGGTTTCTATGGGAGCGACCCTCCAAGACGTCGCAATAGAAACTATGTTGTAGGTATTTAAAATATATATATATCAATACTGAGAGGGATAGGTACATTAACCTTTGCTAAGATACTAGACATATCAATATTTAAATCTATATCATAGGTCTTAGGCAAGGTTGGTTGAGCAGGAGGACTAACTTCCAATGGTAAAGGGGGTCTTGTATAATGAGGTTTAGGATCACTAGGATATGTCTCAGGTGTGTTATCACACAAACTCGCAATTGTTGAGCTAAATTCTGAAAGCTCAAGTGAAATCATGCGTAACTTAGAGGGAAGACCCCTGTCACCTCACCAACCCTCTTTCACTTCAAGCCAACTTTCCTCCTACTGAAGGGGGTTTCCCTCAATTAATATTACTTAGCTAAAGGAATCTCAATGTGGAGAGTGAAGTCCAAGAAAATTGTGTTTGGGTAGCTTTAGACTATTGAAGAAAGTACTTGGAGGTCTCAAGATCAATGTATTTTCATTGGTCATATGGAGTTAATGTAGTGCTTCAATGGAGACAGAGGGAAAAATAATAATTGAAAGTCTCTCATAAGATTATCACCTCATAATCCTAGGTTAACCTACTAGGAGAGAAAACCCTAGAGTTTATCCCCTCATAAACACTAGGTGTCTTCCTATCCTTCAAAAGATACTAGCACAAGATAAAGACAACTATGTTTTAAACCCTAGGGGGATAGCCACTTCTAACCCCTAGAACTAAACCCTAGCCAAGAAAATCCTTAAGGGGATATACACTCCTAACCATCAAGGAAAACCTTGAATGCCTCAATGATTTAAGATGGATAAAACAAGGGAAGGGGACGATCACTCTCAATCCTTCCTTAGGGTTTCAAGATTGTTCAAGGAGATACTAGTTGCAAGGGTTGATCTTGGGCTAGTAAATATGGCAGAATAGAATGAAGTAATCATAGCAGAATAAAGTGGCTTTGTTTCTTATGCCCATCAAATTCTTTGGGATGCACTAAAGGTGGGACATAAAACAAATTCAAGTGATCTCCAAGTCTTCTATCCTCTTCATTTTGTGGCTAGATATGGTGACATCTTAGTTCCTCAGAAACTTATACAACAACATGTATTCTCATAATGCTATATGCAATTGTTAATCCCTAGACAAAGTTGGGAATATAGTTCTATATTGAATTGATCTCATATTGAACTTGGATATTAGTTTCTTGTGCAAAATATTCTTCTCAAGAAGACTAGAAGTATTTTTATACAAAGAACTAACTTCATTTTGAAGTATTTCATTAGTATCATGTAATGAATCAATGGCATTATGAAGATTGGATTTAGTGTCCTACAATGAAGTAATTTCATTGGGTATTTCATTGTTATACTTCTATAAAGATGTGACTTTCTCATTAAACTAAGTAATAATATCCCACGATAAAGTTTTTCCATTGTGTATCTTGGTATTAGTCTCTTGCAAGGACGAGTCTATGGGTTCGGAACATGAAGTGCAAAGCCCCCCTTAACCTTCAAAAACAATGACCAAGAAATACATTGTTCCTCTCTCATTAGAAGAATGAACAAGAAAGGGTAATAAATATTATAATAACATGTCTTGAATGCGAAAGGTCATTCTATTGTCCTTTCCTTTAGCTAGCAATTGGTTACAATGGAAAATTGGAAATGGAGAGGAAGTGAGGATCGGAGCAGATCCGTTGGTGAAACGTAGTGATGTGTATAAACTGCCAATGGAAAATTTTAAAGATGCAAAGTATAGGCTTCCATAAAATATCTCAAGCAATGAATCCTTCTACTAAAATATGGAAGTAGAGGTGGAAAACAAGGGAGAGTATAAGCATATCAAAAATGGAAATTGGGTTGTGGAATGGGTACATTGGCCAGTTAAAAAGGAACCATGTGTATTTTTTCATCAATTGGGAGTAGCTTGAGTGGTTGTGTTGAGAAGTTGTTACCCTCCCAACCTGGGTTCAAATCCCACTGTATGAAAATGTTTTCTCTTAATGCACCAATTGTTGATGAGCTATATATTATCTATCATAAATTGTTGACCCAAACTCGCGCCCTAAAGAATATAGGGTTTACCCTCGGTACCATTCTCAGAATGAGACGAAGTGCCCAGATGGTTTTCCCCAGGATATGTTACCTCAAAAAAAAAAACATGTAAAAATAAGAAAGAAAGAGGGCATGTTGGTTTGGTCTAAAAACCCAACGTTGGAGATTAGATTGGGCTACACAACATTGGTTGAATAAGAAATTCAGGAAGTGGAGATTTGGTGGTGGAAATCCTTATGGAGGTTAGAAGCTCCTTTGAAATAAAAAAATTATATGTGGCTTGCCTTAATGGATAAGATACTTACCTGAGAGGTTCTTCAAAGGCATAATTGATAGGGACCTGGAAGTGCTTCAAAGTCATAACCAATAGGGACCTAGAAGATATACATTATGCATCCAGGCAATGGAAACGATCAACCATCTATTGAATAATTGTTTATATGCAAAGGCAATTTGGGTAGAACTGGAATTTATCATTGGTTGCGAGGGAAAATGGAATGGTAAATCTGTAGGGGAGTGTCTCAAAAAATGGATGCAAAATAAGGATCTTAAAGAATATATATCCCTTCCATTGTTGGCTTCTTGGAGTATTTGTCTTGCATGCAACTCAAGTATATTTCAAGATAAAGGGATGTCTTCCTTTCAATGTGCTTCACATATTAGAGTTACTTTTTCTAGTATAAAGATTAAAGATACCTATAAAAGGGGTCAAACAAAGAATATTGGTGCACCCTTTAATAGAGCAGAGAGAGGCCAAGGGTTGTTTTGATGAAACTAGCCAAAGGTTGCCCACCCCTGGCAGCCTCAACTGTCTTTTCCCATGATTTTTCCATCTTTCTTACGATTTAAGCTTCCACAACAAGTTCAAATCCATCGACTCAAACACAAGAATAAATTGCTTTTCCCAACTAAATCACTTCATCCTAAAGCCATACTAAGAAAGCATAAGATTTTCCATGGTTCCAGTCCATCAGAACTACAGAATCCAACCTCAGGGGGCAGAAGCTTCAAATTTTCGATGAAGAAATCATTTTAATCGTCTCTTGCATGAATTTGCGCCAAAATTTAGACAACAACAATTAGTTTTTTTTTTTCCATAGAGAGAAGGAAGCAACAACAACTGCTCCATACTTTACAAAATAAAGTCATTTTGAGCGATTCTTACACAAAACTGCTCAGTTTTTCTCCATTTAAATATGAAACAACAACAAACGCTTCAAATTTTACAAGATAAGGCCGCTCCGAGCGATTCTTACATGAATCTGTGCCAAATTTCTGTCGTAACCACACAAAATGTTTCATCTGTTTAATTATCATATGTGTTCGTCATCATCACCATGTGTTCATCATCATTATATGATTATGAAATAGAATGAGCTTGCAAACACCAATGGCAGGCACCTATATGACCAGTAAAAAAAGATTAGTTAATATTTTAAGTGCCTTGAAGAAAATTTAGCCCTACACCACTCTTACAATCATGGCCTTATTTTGTAATCCTCATAAGCATATTCTCAGTTGTGTTGTCTTGATGTAGTGCAGTTAACAGCAAGCCAAATAAAGTGTCATTGCTTCATTCCTAATTCATGAATTGAAATAGTAAATTGGTCTATAGAATGTTATTTTTTACTTGGATTCACTATGTGAGAATGCAACACTTACAAGGGGCCTTAAATATTTAGCATACAGGGCTACTACAAGTATTGTGAATTGGGCAGTAGCATAATTTTCCTTGTGACCTTTAACCAGACATATATAAAATCATAACAAAGGTAGATAAATAATTTGAAGTAATTACAGGGGATTGAATTGCTTAACTTGAAAACATGTGGACAATTTGGAGATATGCTATAGCTAGTGAATAGCAATTCAAATAAGCTCAGGCCCATCAGTTTTTCTACAATAAAAATGAGAAAACAAATTTAAATACACCAATATGAGTTTTCTGCAATGCTTGCAATTTGACATTGAATTATGTTAAGAGACTCTAGTTAAGTTAATTTTGATGAGATACAATAGACTCTCATTCTTTCTAGATGTACCTCACAAAGTCCACTCTTAAAGTACAAATACATATTTCAAATTCTTACCAAAAAGTACTGATCACACTTACTCACAGTATGAGTCGTGGCAAAGAATTGTTTCCTACTAGGCTTTCTGTCATGGCAGGAAAGATATATTATACTGTGTAGATTAAGTTAGAGTAGGAATTTACAACTTTAAGTCCCTGAAGTGTACTTTAAAATTTGTTTGGCAAAATGAAAACCACTTTATCAAACATATTTTGACATGGGGAAACATTGCACTGTTTTGTAGACTATGATAGTCTTTGAGAAGAATGTCTTGGGGTGTGCCATCATTTCACTCTCTTTTGATGTAAGATTTACAATATAATCTAAGCCTCCCTAATATTTAAAGGGGCGAAATATGTGAGCTTTGAGGATTTTTTATTTTCATGTCACATAGCATTCTGTCAAGAAACTCTATTTACAATAAGACTAAAATTTATTACTTTCTATAGATTTAACATCTACAAAAAGATAGAAATTTACTTTTAGATATTGAAACTGCCTACATGTGACAAGTTCCATCTTCAATAGCCCCAAGCTTGTTGTCAGGCAGAAGTCAAAACCAGAAGTCAAAACTAGGCCAGTTGCAATTAGAATCTCATGATGTGCGTCTTCTGCTACCAACTTCATGGTTCCATTTCCAATAGCCCCGAGCTTGATGCCAGGCAGAAGTCAAAACCAGGCCAACTGCAACTAAAATATCATGCCCTGAATCTTCTCATCTTCTACTGCCAAGTATCTAATTTAATCGCAAAAAAAAGAACAACTGATAAGTAAATAGTAACTCTGGATTGTGGAAACACTAGGATTTAAATTTGTCCCTTGTTAAGTTATTAATAATTATGTTAAAATATTTTATTTTGATTTGCTAAAACATGTCAACCTGTGATGTTTCTTACCCTTGACTGACAGCAACTTCTTTTTGTTTTGGAATTTCTTCACGAAACAAAACCCGAAAGGACGGGTATCTATTATGCCAAAATCCCTTGGACTTTCACCCCACCTCATCCCTTTGAAACTCATGGAAAATGGGTGGGTCAGACCACAGGGAGTAGGTTGTGTTATCACAAGTGTGACCAGGCTGTGTTTTTTCATTCTGTTCCATTCTTGTTTCCCATTTCTGGGAACATATCTCTGGTGGGTGACTTGACACCTTCTCGACATCACCAGTGAACCTATGCCCCAGTGGTACTTACTACTAACAAAAACAATGAAAACAACACTGGGCTACTAATCCAGACATGTTAACAAAACGCCTTAATCTATCAGAAAGCTTACCACGTTAATTCATGCTGGAGTAACAGAATCTTCGTTTCAGCATTAAAGTTTAGGTTAAAGGACAGTGTCATCGAGATTTGGGGTTTATATTTTAAAGATCGGTGTCATTTCAGATTTAGGGTTTAGCACTTACCAGGCCTTACTCTTGCAGTCTCATCAAAACATGATGAAGTTCACGGGGAGAGATGAATCCATTCCCGTCCATGTCGAACATATTGAATGCATCTTTCAGGTCCTGGAGTCTGCACAAGCTTCTCACTGTCTGATCGGTGTTGAGAGCCACAAACTCCGACAGGTCGATGTAACCATCTCTGTCCAAGTCAGACTTAGAAACCATGGCGCCAAACTCTTCCTCAGTGGCATGCCCACCCAGGGATTTCATCAAATCACTCAGTTCTGACCGCAATATATTCAACTTGCTCAACGAACGAGGAGGATCGTCGGATTTGCTTGTTGTCATTTCTCGGCGTCGGTTACAGAGGCGGTTGTTGTTGATGTCCTCTCTTCTTCATTTTCAACGACATGACAGTCTGATGCTGCTGCTGATGGGACTCAATCTCTTTACCTTGATGCAAATGGACTGTGGGATCGTCTCAATCTCTTTACCTTGATGCAAATGGACTGTGGGATCGTAAACTGAGACAAATTTGGCTTGGTTGGTGATTCTGCTCCTTCCCGCTGAAAGTTGAGAAGAGTAGATTTTCAAACTTCATTTCTTTATCACTGTACATAAATTTTACATGTCTGGCCACAACGCGCTAAACAAAATTCCACTGTTGGTTGTTTTGAGGTTTAAGATGGGTTCAGACATGTGAGGAATCTAACACGGCACTATGTGCTCAGATTGATTAATTAGACCATATGGACTGGTAGGTTTATTATGAAAGTTCTTTTTTTTTTTATTTAAGTAAAGGGAAATTGGTAACTAGGTATTATTTAGGGTAAAATTCATATTGGTTTCATTTTCATTGAGAATGGTAAAATTTATATTTTACAAATATAAATTATGACTTGCGCTAGGAGAACATCAAAAGATTTAAGAGGATGGGATTTAAAGTTAACATGAACAAAATAATCTCACATGGTGTGGACTTTTTTATAGCTTTCTCGAGAGACAAAAACCTCTAAGAGTGTCAAAAGGGGGTGGAGAGCATGCCCCGTGTTACCAACTTGAGAAGCGGATTTTAAGGAAAGTCGCATTGGCACCTTCACAATGGTCGTGACCTTATGCTTGGCAGAAAATGACATAGTAGAAACTGATTTCCCACTGCCCTATGCCTTTTGGGTGATTACCATTAACATTGGCCCAAGAGTTCTTCTACACCCATAAAGAAATCCAAGGTTAAGAATCATTGTTAGACTAATGGGTATAATAAGATTGAACGACATAGTGGAAACTGATTTCCCACTGCCCTATGCCTTTTGGGTGATTACCATTACATTGGCCCAAGAGTTCTTCTACACCTGTAAAGACATACAAGGTTAAGAATCATTGTTAAAATAATGGGTATAATAATCTTGAGAAGGTTCGTTGATTGTGAACTAATGTGGATTGGATTTGGGTTTAGTCATAAACAAAAAACCTTCAATATTGTGGTCTAATATTTGGCACTTAATCCAATGATTGGGGAACAACCTAATTAAAAATCTTATACCTCCTTAAATTAACACAGTTTTTCTAAAAAAACTTTAAATGTACAAAATTTGAGGCAAACCTTCTTTCTCAAGGTGAGGGTTAAAGAAGGCAAATAAATTTATCTAAAGACTTGAAAATATGTTCAAGGAAAAACCAAAATTTCATAAGCTGCATATGAAAATCTAAACATATAAGACAACAAGGTTATACATTCTATTTAAACATGAAGTACTTCCTCGTTCTCAAAAGCCAAGCTTTAGCCTCTTGGATAGTCATAGATGCACCATTCAAGATAATAGCCTTAGCCTTTGAATTTGTTTCTTTTGTGCTTCTCTTTTTCTATTGTACCCTCCTCTCGTGGAAGAAGTGTGATGGGTTAACTCATAAGAGTTCATCATTTTCGTAGAATGAAAGAATGTTCTTTCCTTTTTTATTTTTTACCATAGTGTTTCCTCTCATATCGATAATGCGCAGTTCAACTCCCACTTATGTGATCCTCTCGTCCCCCTCTAAACTTTCCATTGCATTGCAATTGGATTTTGGAGAGGTTTCGGATGCTCCAATCATGGATTTTGTGTTATTCCTCTCCACTTGTGATGCTTACATGAACTTCTCTTTTATCTATATTACCTCTGCACTGTATTTAAATGTTGGAGAGATTCTAAATGGTCTTGACATGTTTTCTAATATGCAAGTTGAAATCACTCAATGCATTTCATTAAAAAAAACAACAGTGTCTAATTAATATTATGGCTTGGATTTCTTATTTTATCAAGCATCCAACATAATAAGACACATATAATCAATTTCATAATCATTCATCACACAATATACATATTTTTAAGGAGAATCCTCATGGAGAATAAACTCCATTTAGTATGAAAGCCTTGGAGAATGTAATTCATGACCTTTAAGATTCGACATCCACGGGACTGCATTTCACAATTACCAATACTCCAATTAACGTGCAAGTAACAAATTCAAGGCATGTCCTTTCCACGAGGAACTTCTTTTCTGTTGAAACATAACAAATATCTAAGTTCAATAAGCGATTGAATAGGGCAAAATCTGTGCTCTACTTTGAAACCCTAACCAAACCCTAGATATAATTGTTGGGATGATGGATAGCGATGGGAGAGGGCATGCACCCCCTCCTAATGAAGAAGCACATGCCTTTAACGTGATGGTAGAGACCTCTATGAAACCATCCAAGGTGTAGCAAACCAGATTTGTCAAAAAACTAGAAGAAATTCCCAAGGTTATCATCCCACCATCCACCTCCAGAAATAAAGCATTGGCTCTAGTAGATAGGGGAATAATCGGTCAATTTATAGGTACATGGCCATATCATAAGACAATGGCATTTTGGCTAGAAAAAAACTGGAAACCTTTGATCAAAGGTTCATTGAATCATTTCTTTTGCGACAGAGGTTTCTCCACATTTCTCTTCGAGCACAAGGAAGACAGACATTTAAAATTTCATAGTGGCCCATATTTCCTTAGAGAGAGAGGCATGTATTTCAATAAATGAACACTTGATTTCAATCTAGAAAACAATGTTCCCTC
This sequence comes from Picea engelmannii, assembly GCA_009831015.1. Classification (NCBI taxonomy): domain Eukaryota; kingdom Viridiplantae; phylum Streptophyta; class Pinopsida; order Pinales; family Pinaceae; genus Picea; species Picea engelmannii. Next base: position 1,914 of record ML811151.1, on the reverse strand, counting down.
TACAATTCCATTATGGGTGTGGCTCTCTCTCCTTCCTCTGCATTGTTGGAGCGATGATGCCCTTAAAAGCATTGATAACTTTATTGGTCGATTCATAGACACGATGGAACCGAAGGAAAACCTCTTCTCTTGCGTCGAAATTTGAATACAGGTTGATCTAGAGAAAGGAGAACCCTAGGCAATGATAATGTCCTGGGATAATTGACAATATGTTCAGCAGTTGGATTATGAAAAATTTCCCTTCAAGTGCAAGTTGTGTCATGAATATGGACACTTTGCAAGAAATTACAAAAAGGTTGAAGATACTCCTCCAAGCAACGGTCATTAAGAAAAATGGCAGGTGGTCTCACGAAAAATGGGTATCAATGGGAATAGGGCACAATATTCAACTGAAACCTCCAATGGGGGTTCAATAACCTCAGTCATCGAAATGAAATCACCCACTAAACGGAATGAAAACCCTTATCAAAAGGCGACCATCTCCTCATCGAAACAGTTTGAATATTTATCACAATTAGAAGAAATCGCAGAAGAGGGAATCCATATCATTCATGGTGCTAGGACAACACCCACTGAACAACCTTTAGTCCAAATAATCTTCCATTCAAACCCAAAATTGAGTGTCGTTCCCCTACAACACAAAGGAAATACGGTGATCATCTTTGAAAGTTCGATGGAAACAAGCATCTATCCAATAGAACCAAGGCCAAAAGATTAGGATGCATTCAAAGACGCAAAAATCATATTCTCATATGTGAAATAAAGCTCAGAGATGGAGATCCTAGGTGAAGAGGGGCAAGACGATCGAGCCTCAAAATAATACATGTCGCAAAAGTCAAGACGACAAGCCTCAAGGGTCATCCAGGAAGAAGAAGCTAAAAAATACACTCTTCTAGGGTCACATAAAACCCTTCCAAGTATGATAGTAGGGAGAACTAGGAATTCAAAACCCCAAAGTGGAAATTTTGTGAAGAAATGAAGTTCCCTTTCAAATCCATTGAAATAATAATTGTGGTCTCTTGGAACTATAGGGGGTTAGGAAGCACCCTAAAGACCCTCATTGTCAAAGACTTTATAAAATCATAAAAGACTAGTATCCTCCTTTAGGAAACCAAGATGAAAGAAGACGAAGTTTCAAAGTTAGGGAAACACATTTGGAAGTCAAGTAACCTCATTATCTAAGATGCCAAGGGAGCTTCAGGAGGACTCTGCACAATTTGGAGCGAACAAGAGGTAATACTTAAACATCATATCAAATCTTAGCATTGGATTATAACTAAGTTCTATCACATGTATAGTGGTTATATATTCACAATAATAAATGTATATATGTCGGTCAACCTGATCCAGGTGGATATTGGTGGCTACCCACCTATTCCAACTGGCTCCTCTGGACAATTTTTAGTTCAGCACGTGGCCACCCACTTATATGTGGTCAGTGCTTGCTCTATGGTCATTTTTATGGTTAGTGCTTGCTCTATCCACCATTTTCTACTTCTTTATTGACTCCTCCATGTGGTCTACTTCTTCATTTCTAATAGATTCAACTTGCAAAGATGAAAAATACTCATCACTTTTTGTTAAGAATCCATCCCATGAAATATGATGTGGTTTCTTGACCAAAGTATCACATATGAGTAACTTCACAATACCAAAGCATAACATATGTGTAACTCTGACCCTGGTGGCAGAGTAATCTATATTTGTTTGTGTTGTTGGTAAGAAACAAAATGACCGGCAAAATTTTCTATGAAATTCCAGTTCTGTGTAATAGACTAAAATCCCTTTGGAAGAATCGATCGTAGAATTTATTTAAGGAAGCAAATGTTGGGAGGTGCATTGATGGCATTTGTGTGAGAGGATATCCTTATATTGCAATGTTTGTGGTGGGGATTCGATAAAGGGGAGCGTTGA
>ML811150.1:205223-220238 GCA_009831015.1 Picea engelmannii | reverse complement strand
CTTGCATAGCATAAGTCCAACTCCATCATAACAAGAGGTTATAGTCGAGGGGAGCATCGACTACCTCTACTTTGACACACATGGTTTTTCCTCCTAACTGCACAGGGAAAGAAGGAACGATGCCATGTGGTCGGAATGAACGATCGTCGAAAGCAGTGAGGAGAGTAGGTGATGGAGACAAAACGGGCTGGTCAATGGCCTTCGAGCATGATAACAACATAACGCATGTCGAGGCGCCCTCGTCGACCACCGTGCGGAAGATATTTCGAGTAAAATTTTTCGTGGGATGAGCCACTACTATCTGAAATGCTACATGGTAAGGCAGACGAGGTTTTAAGTCGGTTGTATCTAACATTATGGTGCCCGGATTACAAGTCTCAGTAGAGCCCAAAGTGGTTAACAAGGATTTCCTCTGAGCAGGGAAGCTTTGGAGGACCTCCAAAGCAAACATCGCACAAGGGGTTTGTGATAAATCCTCCACCACAAGTAATTCTGGGCGGCCCTTGCGTTTGGGTTGTGAGAAGTTTTTTTAAATGCACCCTTTGGAATGTGTGTCATTTTTTCTCCCAATGTCTTCTCAATCTATAGAGGAAGATATGGGAGATCAACTTATTTACCCTTCTCAGAAGCGCTTGGTTTACTATAGTCATGTGTTCTAGTTGATATGAAAGCATCACCCCTAACCATATATACGTTCGCGGATGAGGGATTGTTTGGAGGCAGGCAGGTTTCTTGGCTGCCCCCTTCTGTGCTTGTAGAGGCTTGAGTTAGATTTTTCCCATGTTGAAAGGGATTAGTCAACATTGCTTGTTGTTGTTGTGTGACAAAATTTTGAGCCTCTGCAAGTCGAGGACAAATATGGGTCAGGTGGTCTTCCACGCACAAGTTGCATGGATACCTCGCCTTCCATTTTTCCATGTTGTCCCCGCCAGCATTATCAGTGGGTTTTTTATCCCCCTTACCCTTCTTTCGTTGTTTTTTCTTCCCTTCAGGCTGCTGGGTGGCCTTTGGGTTAGTCGACTGCATGATGTGTACTTTCGACGTTTGGGTAAGGGGAGCAGCCAAAGCAGTAGTTTGGCTGGCTGTTGTGTGTTGTATGGATAACTGTTGCATCTATTTTGTCAATTGCTCAGCAGGCTTGGTTTGTGTTGAACCAACAATACCATCGACATGTGGTCCAACTCTTTGTCTAGTATTATCCAATATCGAACGTGGCGCATTTGGAAAGATGTTGTATAATAAACCAGACTGAGAATAGATGAGCTCAAACTATTGAGCCCTCATGATGGCATCTTCCTCGGAGAAAACTTCGGATGTCATGACGTCTTTGGATAACTGTGGGACCAAATACTTAAGGAACCACTCAAGAAGGAATGCTGGTGGGACTGGTACCTTGATTAAACTCTTCCGGCATCTCCACTCTCGGATATGATCAGAGATATGGTCCGATGTTGTCTGTTCGAAATTGGCGAGCAACTCTGTGCCAGCGTCGTATCTCACAGGTAACTGGAAATGGTTAAGGAAGGCCATCGCCAGTTCGCCAAAAGAAGAGTATCTTGAGCGATCGAGCTCGATGTACCATTTCGCAGCACTCCCAATAAGAGCACGTTGAAACAATCGCAACTATACGGAGTCATCTTTCAATGAGTTAGATGAGCACCAAAGATGAAATGTAGTCACATGATCACCTGGATATTCATTAGTCTTGGGCTCGAACTTTGGAATGTCCGAAGGCAACTTCGTCGGCATAGGAGGCCAACGTGGATTGTGACAAATAGGATCATTTAACAACCTTGTCAAATCTGGCAAGTGTAAAGTCGCCAGGAATGGTAGTTTGGGTTGCTGCTAATAACCTGGGAAAAAGGGTCCTGGAGTTTGATTGGCACCAGGTTTCCAGGAAAAGTTTGGTTGTTGGCTTGGATTCTAGTAGAAACCATGGACCTGATCAGCGTAAGGATTTTGCATCTGTGGAGACATCATCGACTGATTTCCCAAAAAGGACATAGAGTGTTGGGCATGCATTGTATTCGAAGGACTTTGGGAAGGATTACCCCATGCTGGTCCTGCAGGGAGAGGCATAGTAATCTGTCCAGGGTTCCATTGACTGTGGAAAGAATTACCCCAGAATGACATTCCATAGGAGGGAATGGATCCTTTTCCTGAGTTCCAAGGTTCTGCGATGTGTGCCCCCTATGTAGGAATAGTACCCTGCGCAGGAGTAGATTGTCCAAAAATGGGGTTGGCCCCAGTCGAGAAAGCGGATGACCAGAAAGTGTTGTTACCAAACGTCTCGTTCCAAGAAAATGGTGTCGAACCTACCGACATACTGTGCGAGGGTGGTCCCTGACTCCCCGCTCCAAATAAACTATTGTGTGTAGGTTGCCTGGTGGATTGCTGATGCAGACCACCAAGCGAAGGGGACAAAGGAGGGATATGACCTCCTGTGTAAGGAAAAACATTGAAAGGGACAGGAGTGCCCCCAAGGTGACCTTGCAAAGGAGAGCTAGAGATCCCTGCCCCCAGACCCAAAGTCTGTAAAGTGGAGTAGGTTAGTACAAGACTTGTACCCGAACTAGGCATACCATATGAGAATGGAGGGCTTGTCGCACTAGGTGTGAAGGGGGTTGTGGCCACTGCCATAGACGGGTTCGGTCCACTATGCGACGTAGTTGCGGCCGAGACCATGGTGGCTCGGACCGACGACGGTAGGTTAGGAGATGACTCTCCTATGGTAGCAACTATGGTGGGAATTGACGAATTCCCAGAAGGAGTAACAACATTTGTTTCCATTGCTGTGTGAGGCACTGTCTGGCATTTGTTAAATTGGATTGGTACAATAAATGGTGTCAAGATATCAGTGGTTGGGGTTTCAACCGAGCCAAGAGCGGTTGCTTCAAGGTCCAAAACGGTTGATTCCTTTGGGAGTTGTTCGGGCACAAAGGTTTGTAACCCGGTCGCTTCAAAAGACCCTTGTTGGTCTAGCTTCTGCCTTAATGGTGGCGGGGGTGGCTCTAGTGTAACCAGCGGCAGGCCAAGAAGCCTTCGTGACTGGCGGAGCTCGGGATCCTCCACTATGTGAGAATATCCAAGACACGCTAAGGTATTCTAAACGTTCAAAAGTAACACACACTAAAAAGAATCCCCTAAGAGATAAGACAAGCAATCACTAAACTATTTGGAAGAACAGTTACAACAACCAACACTAGAGCAACTTATTGGTGCAAGTGCAACTCGAACACGGAAGAACCCTCCGGGTATACTCTGTAAATCGTGGCCCGATGTCTATCCTAGGTACTGCGGTATGCCCCCGTAGTCACCTGTGTATGTCCCTAAAAATATTGGCAACTAGGTTTCCAACATGCGAACAGTCACCAGGCGGGTACAGTCGAAAGTCGGGTAGACCACAATGAGTAGGGTATCGAGCCCTAAACCTGTCAAGGGTATCGAGAGAAAATGTTCTAGAAGACAACTGAGGACCTCGAATGGATTCTAGACCCACGAAGCCCCGTGGCAAATGAAAACGAGGAAATCCAAAAACAAGCCCTCTATATGTGTTCTCCACTACGATTGGTACGACTTTGGAGGGGTTATCTCCGCTACCTTTCCGCACATGACCTCAAGTTTATCCCCTGTGTTAGAGGGGAGTCCTGGATAACTTCCACGAAACTGGACTTAGACACTCCCTATATCAGACTCTAATGTTTGGTTTTGAATGGCCTTGAAGAGTTTCCTCTCCAACCTAATCCAAGGCCCTAGTCCTGAACTAGTTTGTGAACCCTACAAACATAAAAGTCTAGTAGATTTTAAAATTAGCGTTGCTTTTATGGATTTGTCTTATGTCAAGGGGTATGAGGGTGAAATTGATGATGTGTAAAAGATGAAAGAAAAAAATAAATGAAAAAGATGGAAACAAAAAACTTTTACTGAATGCAAAATTTCAACAACTTTTCACAAAGAAAGATTTTTAATTTTTCTAAGATTTTGGACAGCAAACTCAAAGGAATTTCACTCGACTACGAGCTACTTATGATCTAAGTGAACTGCAAAAACTTACGAAATAAAAGACTTTTCCCTAGCTAATGATGCAGAAACACACTCTTCAACCAAAAAAGAAAATGAAAAGAGATTTTTATTTATTTATTTAAGTGCTAGTAAAGCAAGAAAGGGAAAATACCGACAAGCAAAAAACCAAGAAAAACAATTATGGATTAAAGCACATATCGCAAAGAATCAAATTAAAGAATCACACAATGGCAATTGAAAAAACAATGACTCTCACGCTTGTCTAAAAACCATAAAAAAAAATTATATTTTTCTATCAACTATTAACTGAGAAAAAACAAGATAAGGGTAAGATGAATCCTAAGCTACTGACTATTCAAACATAGATTCAAACACCTGAGAGGAATAGTTCTTATCAAAGGAGGGGATGACTGCCCCACCCTGAACAAAAAGTATCATGTACAAGCACGTGACTGTCACTCAAACAACACACGTGCAAACGCGTGCTGAATAGAGACAGAGGGCATGTACACGCGAGCTGACCTTGTACAGGCCGCGTGTATATCTAAACTCTAAGAAAAAATATGAAAACAGATAGACCAGACCAAGAAGAAGCCTATGGTATTGATAACCAGGATCCCTTGAAGGCTTGGATAGTCTTTCTAACAGAAAAAAAATAATGCAAGGAAAAATAATAAGGCAAAAAAAAAATCAATCTGAGATAGGACTATTAGCAAACAAGACTCAGACAGGATTCCAGAAAACCCCCTGAGAATGTGTGATTCTGACAGGGAAGAGGAGGACTACCTCTAAGGTTCTCTGAACTCCTACATGCTACTGCTATCTCTACAGCTAGCATTCACATGCGGGATGTCAGAGGATAGGGCATGGGTACACGTGTTTAGGCCTTATGCAGGCCACGTGTACCTCTGTGTGTCCCAAAAAATACAGTCAAGCAAAAGTCAGGGAAAGATGGTATGGAAAACCAGACTCCCTGCTAGCTCAGACCTTACAGAAAAAGAAAAGACAGGCAAAGAAAAAACAGAAAACCTAGTCTTTAAACTACCCAAAAAACTTAAATAAATCCAGGAACCCTAAAGAGTATTCTCCCCAGTATGGTCGCCAATTCTGTTGTTGGGAAAAACACCCTATGGATTAGCAAATAGAGTTCAGACTTTGCATGCAGATTTGACCGAATAGAAACTACTTTTTTACCTACATCCCAAGATTTAAATCCCCTTTTCTCAGTAAATGCATGGAGAGGACCACCTACCTTATTATCGGCGTTCGATGTCGATCCTCCATTGTGCTTGATTCCTTGTTCGCAATGCTCCTTCCAAAGATGACCTGCACTCAAGACAAACAAAAACTATGCATGCATGCTACTTCTATACTCAAGGGTTAGAAATCAAACATAAACTAATCAAACCATAAACAGTTCATGAATTGGGACGGGAAAAGCATTCTCTTTATTACTTAAAGTGAGTCAACTTACAAAATCTGAGACCGGCCACCGCTCCTTGAACTTGATCCTGGGCTCCTCTTCTTCTGTCCTTCAAGTGCTTTGCGTTAAATCTCCTTTGGCGTGAGGAAAGGCTAAAGGGTTGGGACAATGGAATACATAAATGGGCAGAGTTTCTTTGCTATATTTTTTCCTCCTCCAAATGGTACCCCTACCCCTTCTTTTATAGGCTATAAGGAGCTAGGTTTTTGGACGAACCCTCGGCCATGCATGGCCGGGAGTTTCAGTTAACTCACCCATAGATTTTTGTTCCATCGACAACTTTCCTTTTTTTGTGCTTTTGTAGGTACACACGAGATGTTGTGATTCAACCAACATGTACACGCGTGCAGTAATGGGTTAGGGCGCGTGGGCCTTTACACAAGAGGATTTTCAAAGAGTTGTTCAACAGAGTTTTGGTAAAGAAGGGATATGAGTTGGCCCGATGCCAAGAAGCATGTTTGGTGCAATTTAGGGTTATAAAAAGTATGGATCTCTCTTAGTCGTTAGATTGGAAGTAGGAAAGTAAGTGTTAATCACTTCGGTGATGTCTTACTTCGGGAGAATAGGAGTGGTCTAGAGCAGAAACTCCTAAATATCAAAGTCATGGAGTTAATCTGGGTTGTTGAAATTGGAGAAACATGTGTCCACAGATCCACAGTTATCTGAGAGTCTGGGTATTCAATGATTTAAGAGATGCACAAGTTTCCCTCGAAGGTCCGTGAGCCAGAGTAAATCCTGGTCATAGATGCTAGGTATACATGGCAAGCGATCCCATAGTCCGGAGAATCTGTACTCTGGAGGAACCCGACCAAGAGTTTACGAAGTATGGAACCACCAAAGTCATGAACGTTGAAGTGAATCTTGACCATTGGTAGGATGAGGACACTTGGCACCAGATTAGAGACTCTGGAGACTTATCTCTTCGGGGAATTCACAACGTGAGGGTTTGGCAAGCTCTGAAGCCCGAAGCTGCAAAGTAATGAGAACCGTAGATCTATGAATCTATGTGGAACCTTACATATCGTTAGATTGAAGGAGTGAGAAACTATCAGTCTATGATGATGTGGCTTAGTGACGTCATTCAAAGTGGTGTGGACCCACATTATGTGTGCCACGTGTCACCCAGTTTTGGATGATTCACATACCCATTATGCATGTTAGAGAATGACACGTGTCACCCCTCGACCCTTGTCGGGTATCAGTTCTTGGTTTGTGCTCACCTGGCCAATGGGGTTGGTGACGTATACAAGACTCCAAGAGTTTGGATAACTTTGGGAGTTCGGGGGTTTTGGGGCGTGTTATAATTAGGAACATCCAAGATAAAATGTCAAACATCAAATGCCGAAGGGCCAAGGCCGCATGGTGAAATTTTGGGATTTATGAGTTTGGTCATGGTATGGTAAAAAGGAATGTTCACAAAGATTGTCGATTGTCGAACGCTGAAATTCCAACGATGATCGCCAATCATTGAAGCACCGAACGCATGGAATGAAGATCATCGATTGACGAAGGGCTAAGCCACGTGGCGATACTTCGAGACTTCCAGGATTAGAAAAAAATGTATGTTCAGCCCCGAATACATAATCCCCTTTTTAACCGTACATCTCGGTGGAGGTTGAGGACCATCGGTCCCCTCTATTGTTCGGCGATATAATAATTTGACGACATCGTTGGAACTCCCGAAGTCTGGGAACTTTTGAAGTGCTGAAACATTTGCTAACACCGGTTCTTAGCTCCTGGTTTTCAGCTCGAGGTCACGAGGAAGACCCCTTTAGTTGGTTTAAGCGTGTAGTGGGAGAGGTAAGCTTTAGAGGAGAAAAATAAAATGTTTTTTCTTAAGTAAGGGACCAAAAATGAACCAAGGAAAGCGAAAATTTGATGACCCATCCCTAGAACGGGTATTTAGGGATTGGGTGTGTTACACATGTACAATATGTTCATATTTGTCTGTATCTTTATGTTTTCTACCTATGCACAAGTCCAAATATACATGCATGGCTTTGTCCACAATAAATATGGGACGCTACTATGCATGACATATTTTTGTTGAATTTAATTAAATGTTTAAAATAGTTTTGTTTTAATTTTTTGAATAATTTTATTATTAAATTTTTTTATAATAATATGTAATTTAAAAATTATATTGTTTATATTACAAATTTTATGTATATTGATTTTTTCTTGAAAATAACAGATTTAGTCATATTTTTTCAATTTTGCTACACCCTCACTATCTTTATTTTTTCTACTTGTCCTCGATTCAAAGAAATTTTAATTTTTACTTCCAACAACCAATAATGAAATTGTTTTACATTGATTTTATTGTTATTAGTAATGAAATTTTTTTGCATTGATTTTTTTATTAATCCGTTGATTGAACAACATTATATTTTAGCTAAAATAGGTTCCACCACCATCATATTTCAAAACCGCTCTACATTTTTTATGATTTCGAATTCACAGCGACAATCATTACAACCTTTTAGGATTTCGAATTCACTGTGAAAATCATTACAATCGATGTATCTTTTGCACCAAATTCCTTCGTATTGGTGATGCCCTCTTATTGTGCATCTTGTGAATCTTCACTTGTATTCCTTGGTGCATCTTCACTCATCTTCCTTGGCGCATCTTAACGAATGCACCATGTACAAATCAAATCATTAAAAACTTCAAGAGTACATTTCTATTACTTTTCAAAAAAATAAAATTTACAACATTTGGGTCCAAGATGCTTTTGCAATTCTTAAATTCTTTAAGTGAAGTTTCCTCTATGTTATAAGATTCAAATGAGATTTTACAAACTCAAAAAAAAATTACAAAAATAAACATTTCCAAAAAATTAGAAAATATCTAAATTTTGGATTTTTTTATTATTTTCTTTTATTATAAGTGCCCCTAGGAAATATTTCTTCTCTTAAATATTCTAAAACTAAATCTCACTCTTCAAAATGTGTGATTCTTCTTTTTGTATCAAGAGACTTGCATGCACAAAAGAAAACTCAAATATTGTTGACCTACATTCAAACTAATATGTACGTAACTACAAACATAGCTCACAAGTGTTGCCATTCAAATCCAATAATTATAGCTCACAAGCATCCTTCAATTCACAAATAATACTCCTCTTTCCTTGTGATGAAATCATAATCAAATCTATAGGTAAAACTACCCCCCATAGCTCCTCAACTCAAATCTCTATCTCTAGTTGAAAAGGCTCTAATTAGGCAGTTTACTAGGCCTTATACCTCACCCAGAGTAATGGATCAATGAATACATATGTGTTGGATAATTTTGATAAAAGGTAAGCTCTCATATTTATTTTGTGGGAAAGGTTATTATACTTTTCTAGTTTGAGCTCAAAGAGGATAAAGGCCTAAGAGGGACATATTTCATTGACTCTCGTAGAATGTCTCTCAATAGATGTTATTTATACTTTCATCTTGATATTGATATTCCCTTGATGGTTATAATATAGGTTCGCCTTCCCAATTTATCTCTGAATTTTTGGAATGATGAATCCTTATAAGCCATAGGAAACACCCTCAAGATCAAAGGCACAGATAATTCGAGCCTAAATCTAGCATGTTTGCATGTGCTATAGTCTGTGTTGAGGTAGATCTTGAAAAAGGGATGCTAGGGAACATCATTATCACCCTTGATGTTTGGCCCTGTTTATAACCTTTGGACTATGATCAACTCCCCTTCAAGTGTAAATATTGTCATGAATATGAACATTTTAAAAAACACTGCAAGAAAATAGCCCTCCCCCACGGGTCTAGGAGAACAATGAGAAATGGCAACAAGATGAAAATTATAATGTAAACAACAACCCTCTCCCATATAAATGTGCTCTTCAAAAAGGAAAACATCTTCCAAATCCAAATCAATCAACAATCATTTCTCCATTGGACCCTCTTGAATCTAAACCTGCAACAAATATATCCTCGGCCATCATCGATCCTCCTTTAATCCCCCTTGCAATCCTTTCCTTTATACCCTTAGATGATCTTGAACCTAACACTCTCTAAATTATTTCTCACTCTTCTCAATAATCATTACTTTAAACACTTGGTTAGTTCTAGCGATAGTCATAACCTCCCAAGAAAAAAGTGTTAGATTTCATATGCTATTACAACTCAAATTAAGGCACTCAATCAATAAGAAAAAGAGGAAGATTAGGATGGAAGAGTTCAAAAGAAATATGACAGAAAAATAAACAAAGAAAAGAGAGAAGAAGCTACCAATAAAGGAAAGATATTTGTTTCACAACCAACCCTACATATTGCATTTGGCAGTGGTGACAAAACCCCATCAATACGTAAATGAATTGGTTGTCCTAGAATTGTAGTGAAATCAGACTGAAAAGAAGCAAGAATCCATGAGTGATTTGATTCATGTAGAAAAATACACATCATTCTCCTCTGAGAAATAAAGCTGGAAGAAAATATTATGAAATATTTGAAACGAGAACTATGGAAATGTAGTGAAGGAAAAGTTATAACAGGTGTAATATGAGCCTCTAGGGATATTTTCATGCGATGGTATCAAACAGTGCTTGAGGTATTGTAGACTCATGCATCTCAACGATATATTTTCACATTGTTGACTAATAAATCCACTAGACAAGGGATGAAAAAATTTAATATATATGTTCCAATCCATTATATAGAAAAAAAAATGGATGTTGACCATCACTAAAATCCGTTGGCGACTCCTTTCCCATATCTAATAAAATCCTAGTGGGTGATTTGAAAATATGATTATGGGTGAGTGAAAGCTAATGATGCTCTCTCATGACACGTTAGTGGCAATGAAAACATGGAAACACAACAATATGTTAACTTGGATGGATTATTCAAGGTACTTTTACAATGAATTTGAATATGGTGCAAAATGATGAAATGTAGGAAATTGAATTAACTTTATGAATATCTAATTTTATTCGATATTGTGAATAACTTGTTGAATATTTGGGTTGGTTTTCATTGATGTCAACCTTTGAAGAAAGTTCAGTAGCAAATTCCAGTAGCACAAAGGTTTGGGTAATGGACCCAAGTTTGTTTGATGGATAATGGTATGACTTTTGAAATATTTGCAAGAAAGACTATTCTAGATGGATATTACATGTCTTGCCATTTCCATTGGTATGTGGAATGTCACATAACTCCTCACGGTGTATAGTTGATGATTTGGCACATACATGAGGTGTATAGTTGATGATGTTGGTAAATATTTATGAGTCATAGGTTATGTGTATTTGATGCATGATCGATACATATTTAGTGCATGGTTGATGCACTCGTTGATGGTACAGGTTGAGGTATAGGTTGGTGCATGGTTGATGCACTTGTTTATGATACGGGTTGATTACAGGTTGTTTGGTACAGGTTGGTGCATGGTTGATGCACTTGTTTATGGTACAGGTTGATTACGGGTTGTTTGGTACAGGTTGGTGCATGGTTGATGCACTTGTTTATGGTACAGGTTGATTACGGGTTGTTTGGTATAGGTTGGTGCATGGTTGATGCACTTGTTTATGGTACAGGTTGATTACAGGTTGATTGGTACAAGTTTACAACAGTATATCTCATAGTGATAGTGTGACAGTGGTTCCATCATTCTACTTATATTTTAGGGTGGTTGGATGGGGCAAGGATAGGTGGTTGTAGCCACCTTCTGGTTGTAGGCAAAGAACATAGGGGGTTGTATCCTTCTTCTGGTTGTATCTAGAGAATTGAGGAGTTGGAGATTCCCTCGGGTTGCAGCCTGAGAAACTAGGGGCTTATAGCCTCCTTCTGGTTGTAGCCAAAGAATTAGGGAGTTGGAGCTTCCTTCAATTTGTAGCCTGAGAAACTAGGGGGTTGGAGCCTCCTTCCAGTTGCATCTAGAAAACAAAGAAAGTTGGTGCTTCCAATGAATGTAATTCTTAAAGACATAATAAAAAACATTATGTGGTTTTCTCCTGCTTTGGGTTTCCACGTAAAAACATTGGTGTATTGTGTATGTGTATGATTGCTCATTTTTTCATTGTTTATTTACTCTACAACTATTGGATGATAATGCTACATTGATATAACACTTGCATTTTGTGGTTAAAAAGGACTATTTCTATATTACTGATTCACCCCCCCTCTCAGTAATCCAACAATTAGTATCAGAGAAGGTTCCTTCAAGAAACAGTTTAACCCCTGGAAGGAGATCATGGATTATTCTGAGAATGGAGTACCAATATTTAATGGTTAGAATGGTTTAAAGTATGAGATGTGGAGCAGAAGGACGAAAGTATTTTTACAGGCAAATGGGCATTATATTTGGATATCAGTTGTTATAGGATATGATAGTTCAAAAAGGGAAAAGACTGTAGCCAAGAAGGAATTGAAGAAGAATATCAAAATAGCAATGGATTACATCTAGAAAGGATTACTAAATCTGGTAAGAGAAAAGGTTGGTAAATGTTCATCAGCCAAAGAAATTTGGGATAAGTTACATGACATATATTCTTCACCCATCACAGATTCAGAAAATGCCAAAGAAGATGTAGATACAGATCAAGAAGAATTATGTTCACCATGTCAAACAGATTCAGAAGATGAAGAGTACATAATCACCAAAGGTATGTTGTTTTGCTTTAATTATGAAAAACATGGACATCTTTAAATAGAATGTCATGAAGGAAATGAGACATAAAAACTAATTGAAAAGGAAGACAATTATGAAGCAAAATTGATTAGTTGTTTAGATGAACTAAGAGAAGAAAACAAGTCACTCAAGAAAGAATTGATGAAACAAAAGGAAAGTGTTCACATTTTTTAAGAATTCCAACAGGTCATCGAGAACTTAAGAACTCGGTTAGAAGAAGCTAGAAATATCGAAGAAAATATCGAATATCAAAAGCAATATTTGGAAGCCAACATAGCAGCATGAAAGGAATAAGAATAAATGAGAGAGAGGATATTGACATATCATCTTAAGGAAAGAACTAATGATCTAAACCATCTTGAGGTAGAGTTTGGTCAAGAAGAGAAAGGACTTGAAGAAGAAATAATCACATTAAAAATTCAGCTTGAAGAAGCGAAAATAATAGAAGAAGTCATGAAGTCTCAGATAATGAAGAAAGGAGAAGAGGTTGAGAAGCTTGAAGAAGAAGTTGTCACATTGAGAAGTAAAATTGTCAAGCTCAACAAGAACATTGAAGAGACATAAAAATCTACATCGGTTATAGAGAATGAAGAAAAGCACTCTAAGTTGCTAGAAAAGAAGAATGAAGAAAATAGAAAGAGTTATGCAGAATTACTCAAAGGAAGGAATCATGGTCAACCAGAATCTAAGAAAACTATTGAAGATACATCTTCAAGAAGACCATCCATGTTTAAGCCACAAAGAAGCTTCAATGATGATCATGATCAGTCAAGGCAGGAATTCAGAAGGACTACACCACAAAAAAGATCATATACTCCCAAGTATGCAAATTTATTTTATGGTCATTGTTTTTATTGTAGTAATTTTGGACATACGGTTGCAGATTGCAGGGATTATAAAAGAAATGTTCAAGAAATAAATACCTGTGGCCCCATGTAACATTTAATGTTACAAATGTCATAACTATGGACACATAGATAATGATTGTAGAAGCATGATCGATACTTCCATGAAAGAGAACATTGATATCAGATATGAGAAAGTATGGATAAGAAAACACGAAGAACATGTGAACAAAGACCAAGTCCCAAAGATCGCAAAATTGGCAATAAAACAAGATGAAGAAAATTCTACAGAGAAAAAGAAAGATGTTAGATACAGAAAGGTTTGGAAAATAACTGAAAGAAAAGAAGGACAAGTAAATAAGGAACAGGTTCAAGAGATTGTAATTTCAGGCATTGTAGTGATATATGAATCCACGGACAGAAAGAAATAAGTGAGAGCTCAGAGAGATGATGAATCCACCAATGAAGATGATGATGAATACACATCAGGGCAGGAATTGTTTTGAGTCATCCAGCTTAGAGACTCCCGAGTAATATGAATATTAGACAGGGGGAGTCTATGCGATAGATATGACAGGACAAAGAACCATCCTTCGAGGAGCTTATAGAGTTTGAGAATACATATCCAGAGCAGTCAGTTAGCATAAGTACAATCATTTGTAATAGCGAAGACTTCATGATAGTATAGTGATAAACAGGTCATCATTATGGACAATTGTGCAATAGATTCTTGGAAAATATGGACAGAGATGGATTTTTAAGAACACTTAGAAGGTTTTGACAGATATATGACAGTGGACGAGAGCATGGATTCATAGATTGGTTCAAAGAGTGGTTCAGAGACAAAGGAACATCTCAGATGTTAATTACACATGAAATGGATCGAACAATGTTAATGGATTCCAAATTGACATATATTTTTTGGACACGTGTAGTGCATACAGTAGTTCACATTCAAAATAGAGTAATTCTCAGAAACAATGATGACAAAACTCCCTACAAGCTATGGAAAGGAAGACCATCAAATGTGAAGAACTTCATAATATTTGGAAGCAAATGTTACATCAAAAGAGAAGATGGCAGAATGGGAAAGTGTGACTCTCGTGTGGACAAAGGAGTACTTGTTGGTTACTCAATTACAAAGAAAGCATACAAGTGTTACAATATGAGGTTGAACAAAGTTGTGGAAAGAATCAATGTAGCAATTGATGAAACAGGTGGACAAGAATTAAAGGAAGAAGAAAATGAATAAATGGAACAACTTTGCAAAGAAGAAGTCTACATCGAACAACCAGAAGGATTTTAGTTGTTAGAGAATGCAGATTATGTGTGTAAATTGAAGAAGGTCTTGTATGGTCTAAAACATGTTCCTATAGCATGGTACTCTAGACTGGATAAATATCTATAGCAAGCAGGGTTTAGAAAAGGAAGTGCAGACAACAACCTCTACCTCAAGGTAACTCAAGAAAATATTTTATTAATTGAAGTTTATGTTGATGATATTATTTTTGGAAGCAATGATGATAGGTTAAGCCATAAATTTTCAAAGGATATGTAGAATGAATTTGAAATTTCATTATTCGGAGAACTATCCTTCTTTATGGGTCTTCGGATACGTCAAAGCAACCAAGGAATTTTTATTTCTCAAACTAAGTATATCAAAGAAATGATAAAGAGGTTCAGAATGAAATATTGCAAACCAGATACCACTCCTATACAAACCAGTTGCAAGTTGAGCAAAGATGATGATTCAAAGTCTACAGACCAGAGGCAATACAGGTCAATGATTGGTAGCTTACTATATGTGACAACATCCAGACCATATTTAATGCGGGAAATTGGACAGGTGGCACAATTTCAAGCAACACCAAAGGAATCACATGTATTAGTAGTGAAGAGGATTTTCAGATATCTCGAAGGAACAAAAGAGTTTGGATTATGGTATACAAAAGGAAAGTATCTATCACTTATAGCCTACACAGATGTAGATTGGTAAGGTTGCATTGATGACCGATGAAGCAC